>JAFNEN010000580.1:0-296613 GCA_019343175.1 Oedothorax gibbosus
TAATATTTTGATAAAATAATTTGAAGTTCCTCTTACAGATTTGGATGTTAAGCTAAATGAAAATGGTTTCTAAATGAAAGCTGATCACAAACATTGAAATCTCAAAAAGAAATCAACTTTTAGAACATGTTTCCTATTATTCTAAGTTATATTGCAGTAAGTATATTTGGTTTGTTTCGTGATATTATTTTACAGTCCGTAAATAAATATTTCGACAAATTTAATTATTGGTTTTACGACATATTTAAGTATTGATTTTAAAGTCATTAATCTCTTTAAAACTTTTTTAAAATAAGTATTGGTTATAAATTAAATACTTTGGAAAAAATAATGCCATTTTGGAACATTGCTTTTCACACCTTGCAGTTATATTTGTTACCATTATTTTTTAACAATTTGAATAAATTAATTTTTTAAGTTTGCAATTAACATTAATTTTAACATTAAAGTAACAAAATTTTACAACACTTTTAGAAAAATTGTTTTTTGCGTTTCAATTCGTAAAACTTTATTTTTCAATTTTGATTTTAGTATTTAATATTTTTTTTCATAACACTAAATTTAATAATTTTTGAATCATGAAAACTTTTGATTTCTTTTTCAAATTATACGAATATATATTGAATTTATTTTTTATATATTTAAATTATAGCATTCGTAAAATTTATTAACATAATACTTGTCATTAAGAAATTTTTACTATTTTTTAGCCCAATATTGTTCTTGTACAAATATGTATTAATAAACATTCATATTAAATGTCATACATATTATAAATGAGGCATAGTTATTTAAGCTCTAATATTTCACGCATGTTATTTAATTGATCTGAAAATTAGATTAAAATTATTCACAGGAAGACTAATTTGTTAATTATGAGCCTTATTAGATTTACTACACTATTAAACTTAAAAAATTATAGCTCGAATGCTCTGAACATCAGTTTAAGACAAGCCCTAATTAAGTCTTAAGTTTAAAAGTGTAAGAGTTAATTTTGGAAATGATGTTTTAAAAATTGGTTAATTACTCTAATATCTTTCCAAAGCAAGTTAGGTTAGGGTTGAATTATCATCGCACTAGAGCTACACGAGGGCTATTGGCGACGGGCGTCATATTTTTTTCAAAGCAAGTTATAAATTGTTAATTAATAACCTGTATCAATGAACTTAATTAAAGATTTTGTGAAACATCTTTTAACAAAGTAACTGCAATGCTGTGAACTGTTAAAAACTATATTTTGAATAGATACTTTACTGTTTGTCCGCTTACTTACTAATTTTGAGTCGAATGTACTCCAAACTGCACAATTATAAACTAAAAATGAAATTTATCTGCAGTATTCCGCTTTTTTAATGCAATTATACACTGTTAAAAAAACTGAAATTTCAGGAGAAAAAATTACTGATTTTAACAGAACTTTCCCGTAACGACTGAAAACGAGTTTTCTCCTTCTGAAAACGGGTTTTTCCTTCTAAAAAACGGAAAATGTCCGTAAACCACGAGCGAAGAGATGAAAACGGAATTTCCCCGTTTTAGAGCTGCCATACTTTTATTACCCTATCGTAGAATTGGCGATAATGCACTAAGAATACACACATCGAAACTCGAACATCCCCAAATAACTGTATTACCAGGCACGTCAGTGGCCGAGTGGTTAGGGCATCAGCCTAGAGATTCAACCTTCTCAGGAGTGCGGAGGTTCGAATCCCACCTACTGCCAGTCATCCTATAAATCGGATATGTGCTGGAAATACTAGAAAAATCCTCAATTCACGGATGGGCCCGAGTACACTGAAACAGACGTGTTCGTTAAATCTGTGGAGTCCAAAGTCCCGACGGCGTTAGCGTACGATGTCGCTCGAAGTTCCGTTGGGTGCCCGCTCAGGTGTCGACCTCGTGACTTGACCAGGGTTTTAAATTACGAGACGTTATTGGCTGTGTTAAATCTCCTAAAGGAGGCTAGAAATAGGCAGCCGGAAACGATTACCTTACCTTACATGTATTACCTGTACGGGGAAATGCAAAATGGAAAATTTTAATAACGGAGAAATAAGAAACGGAACTTCTGTAAATACACGAGAAAATAATTAACAAAACGGGAAAGTCCGGCAACTCTGCTGCCGGTACTTTTCCCGTTAATTTCAGTAATTTTTTTTTACAGTGTGGAAATCCATATCTTATGCCTAAAAAAAGTTTGAAAGTTAGCAAACCATTTATTAGTATTCAATATCGCCAAAAGTATTTTTTAATATTTGCAGTTTCCACAAAAAAAAAGATAAATTGCGTCTACTCATTGAAAATTTAATAACGAAATTTTTAAAATATGAATTGCTCTTTGTATGAACTTCAAGATTATATATTTTTATTGTGTATTTTGTCCATGGCCAAAACGCCCCTCTACTCGAATATTTACTATATAAAAATAATATTGAATAATGTTAATATAACTTTAACAAACCACCATTAAACATTATTGAATCGGTCTCTCAAGTTTAGCAACTCGGACTGAGGTGATTTACAAGCTCATTTTTTGTCCTTCCCATCTTTTGTACAATTCCTCTCGGAGTTCTTCGTTATGAATGCATATGCTTCTTCAAAGTTGGTCATCAGAGTCCAAACCCGCATTAGATATTATGCTATTCCAAAGAGTGTCGTAAAGAACATACAATGGAATATTTCCTTAGCTCTCTCTCTCTCTTGTAAAGATTTTTATGAAACAAAGAAAGGGAACCAAAATAGGGGACATAGATTTGGCTTGAGAATGCGATTGTGGTCGTGGAATTTCGTTGAAGATCCCGGGGATGCAATAACCATTGAATCGCTAAACGCAAAAAAAGACCCAATTGGTGAATTTCCCATTACGCTACTTAATTTCAACAGTATAGTCAAAGAAGAAGCTTGTAAGGAAATAATTCTGTACGCTAATCATTTTTTAACATTTAGTGTTTTATTGAAGTAGGAATAAGATATATATGCTACCTGATGGTTAAAAACCTATATGAAAGCTGGTTTGCCAAGTTAAAAAATTAATCGCTTTTAAAATAAGCCTAAACAATCGTCAAACGGACTTTTGGCCATCTATTATGCACTATGTTGCTTATAATAAAATTTATAAATGTGGAGGGAAATACCGGATGACAAAGGGTGAAAGAAATGTGTAAGAGGTATATCGCTCCTCTCCAAGAGAGAGCTGCTTTCAAAATACTTAATACTTACTGTAGTTATTTAAAATTTTACTTTTGAAGTTTGAAACAACGGATAAGTATTGGCAGATGCTGACACTATTTTTAAGCTTCATTTATTAATAATTAAATATCCGGGTGATTTTTCCCTCCTGTTTTATTTAGTTGTTATACCATTTTCATGCTAAGAAAGCTAACATAGCAAAACATATAGGTCCGGGCATCGTCAAAATAACTGCCGACATATAAACAGCCCATGCTGCCAAAAATGTCCCGTGTCCCGAATAATACCCCGTGTGGTAGGATTGCACCAGGGATTGGAGTAACGCGTTACTTGTAACGCCGTTACTTGTAACAGTTACTTTTTGGGGGTAACGCTGAGTAACGCCGTTACATTTTTCAAAAAGTAACTGTAACTTAGTTACTTTTAGCGGTAACGAAGTAACGAAAAATTTCGTTGCTTTTCGGTTACTTTACGAAGGCTGTCTGATGCCAATTTTGAAATTCCACTCCTAAAAAAAAAAAGGAAACATTTCGCATTCCCGAAATACGAGCTTTTCTTGGGAGGGAAAAAGTAAAGCATATAATAGAATTGTCCACTTTGGCTGATAAAGGCGCGACGACGGCTTTCAGACAGAATTGTTACACTACGAATGTTTTTTCCTTGTCTGTTTATATTTCTAAGTATCACATTATAAGCCCCGCACAATTACAAGCATCTACGGAAAAGAAGGGTTTTAAAATAAATCACGCTAACTGCCAAGCAGGTTGGATCCCTCACTCCAAACCCCTTTGTGTTTTGCCTGAATAGGTTTTACAACAATGACCAACAACAAAGTCCTTCCTCTCGAAGAAGGGTGGGGAGGGGGAGTTTTTTCGCGTTCATTCTTGAGATACCCCTCGTTTACAGATGGACTCGTTGTCTTCTGATTATATATCAGGGTAAAGGATTAAAATTAATTATAAAAAATGTTTATTAATTATAATTTCAGTGTTTTGTTTGAGCTTATGTTTCGTTTATCGTGCTTCTCTTTGAAAAATGGTAAGATGGCTAAATTTTCAATTTTTCTTATAACTTGAAATTTCAAAAAGTAACTGTGATTCGTTACTTTTTTTAAAAGTAACTGTAACGCGTTACTTTTCATATTAAGTAACTGTAACTGTAACAGAGTTACTTTTTAATTAAGTAACTGTGACTGTAACAGTGTTACTTTTAAAAGTAACTTTCCAATCCCTGGATTGCGTTAAATATTTTTCAAAGTCCCGACGTATGATGTCACCCTTAAAGGTTGCATTGGGTGCCTACTCAGGTGTCGCTCGTCACACGACTGAGGTTCAAAATTAAGACGCCCGTGGCCAATAGCCCTCGTGTATAGCTCTAGTTCGACGATAATTCAAACTAACCCTAACCCATACAACTGGATACGAATAGCTACCCTACGTTACTTGCACGGAATTAGGTTTTCTTAATTTTTTTTAACAAATGTAGGCCCAGGTGGTAAGAAGCTTGTCTTTCATACAAAAGATCCCATAGGTTTAACCTCGGGAATTGCCAAAACAACAACCGACAAATGGTCTGTGCAAGCAAAAAGTCCGACCAATAAACCCCGTGTAGAGGGAGAAGTTAAAAATTAACCTTAACTATTGCATTTGAACTGTGGGACTGACCAAGTCTTTTACGAATCTCGAAGTGCGGTTTGTTTGGGCCAATCCGCATCGATTTGGCGACTTTGAGGACAATTTTGGCTTTACTTTTTTTTTCTCGCCAAGTATAGCTCCTTCTTATCCAAACTCCAAGACAATAACGAGGTCCTATAAATAGACAAAACGATGCCACTTATAGCGTTGTTGTCGGGGCTATAAAAGTTATTTTTATCTTGAAGGCACTGAAATTGTAGGAAATCGCAGTAAATAACGCTACTTTCCTACACAAACTGGATCAACAGTCAAGACACAGAGTTTTAACAAACAGTTGAAAAAATTATTCAGTTGCAATTTAGCGGTTAAAAACCGAAAAAAAAAAATTTTTGCTTTAAACAACATATTTTTACAGAAAAAAACTGTTTAAAGAAAATAACAGAACCTTTTTGTAAATATATATTTCACTTTTATCATAATTAAATATATTTTTATTGCGAAAACTATAGTAAACCTTTAAAAGACAATTTTGGACAGACCATTTTCCAGTAAAAAATTCAAACATCAAATGTCATATAAAAAGAGTTATTTGACTTTTTTAGATTTCATATGTCGAATTAAGCATTATAAAAGGACATATAAAAGACACGTGTCAGTTGTCATTATTTTTGGTGTTCGAAAAAAAACTGTATTTTTTTCTTATTACTGAGAATTTAAAATCTGTTTTGGGTGGCTATTCTTTATAAAGTAGAAATTCTTATTCTTTATTATTTAGATTCTAGTTTTAATATCTTGACAAGACATTGAACATTTGGTTTTTAATGTACATTTTTTTAACTTTAAACGTGATGGCTGAATTATATACTTAATAAAAAATAAAAACAAAATTAAAATATGTTCACTGAACATCTAACGAAAAATAAGGGCTTTTGTCGTAAATACACTAAATTGTTTTATTTTAACAAAAATAGTGTGTTTTTTTACTTTTGAAAAAAAAAGGTAAACGTTATTACTGCACTTGTCTACTCTAATGTAGTTTTATATTTATGTCCCAAAAAAGCCGTTTTTTTTAACTAAAATAAGTGTATAGTTTACTGTAAGTATTTATTTGCTTTTAAATTTAAACTGAATATAGTGACTATTATACAAACCATTTTTCAGGAAAACAGATATAAACTATTATTCTATTTTATGTACGTTAAGTCAGTATAAAATAGTACTAAATTCACTGTACTTTAATAGTTATAGTACATTTATATGTTCCACATTATTCACATCGCTAATATTGGGAATCTCTTTTGCTTGCATTTTTGTTTTCAGAAAATAACCACTAGATCATAACTTTACATGATTAAAAGGTACTTTTGTTTCAAGACAAACTGTAGTGGGTAGGGGTAGGTCAGGTACATATATATTCCGGCTTGTGTGCTTGATCAGAGACCAACTTATAAGCCTTTGTCAAGTAAGACAGGCACAGAAAGAATTTGTACTGTCACAGAGAAAGGAAGTACACCCAGGGTGAAGGCGGAAATCGAACCCGCACCCGTTACAGCGCGCAGACTGCTATCGTAATGGTCTGCGATTCAAAACACACGGCCACCCGGGCCCCACAAACTGTAGTCTTTTTGTATCGTAACAATTGAAGTGGTTAGTAGAAGAACGTGCTAAATAACAAAAAAAATATATTAAAACGAGAAAATGAGCTTTAAAGTTTTTCGTTTGTACTTAGATACGTTAAAAACAGCACTTACAAATAGTCCAGTGGCAAAGCCATGTTACCTTGAAATAATGTATAACTTTTATTTATTATTGATTCTAGTACTATTGGATGTACTGAACCAGAATATGAGGGTTGCCAGAATATAGCACCTTTGGGCAACTTAAAATATTCAAAGTCAAAGGTCACGGAGTTCAAAAAAACAGATTGAGAATAAAAGGATATTGGTTGACCAAAATAATATTTTTGTTGTTTAATAAATGTGTATAATGTGAATCCTATGTAATATGTAACGGTACTAGCTTTTATATACCCGGCGTTGCACGGGTGTACCCTGGACAACGGTGATTTGTGTACTATGTAAACTTTTATTTTCTGTCAACCGGACCTCATCTCTACTGGTCATTTGTGATTGATTCTAGTACTATTCGATGTACTGAACCAGAATATTAGGGGTGCAAGAATGGCACCCTTAGGAAACTTATATTCAAGGTCATAGATCACGGAATCCAAAAAAAAAACAGAGACCCACCCATTTTATTGAGAATGAATGGGAGTTGGTTGATCAAAATAAAACATTTATAGTGTAATAAACGCTTATTATATAAATACTATGTAATATTAAGGTATACTACACATTAGCACACTATAACATAGCAGTATAACATAAAATACTTTAAAAAAGGTCAAAATTAGTAATAAATAAAAAGTATGTAGTTTTCTTTAACTGTAATTAAAAATCACATAATAGTTTACAAGGGTATAGACTATATGCATATCAAATGATAGAAGAATCAGAAATGGACATTTCACTGTCAGTGTCAGAAAATTCAGCTTTACGAGTCTTCAAATTGTCACACAATAGGCCGCCTTCGCACTCGCAAAATTTTTTACAAGATAGACCTGCTTATGCACAACTGCACCTTGATGTAGAACAAGGCTTCTTATACTAGAACAGCTACATCTTAAACTTTTCAGAAATCTGGTGGAATCAACTATGTTACTCGGAAGTTGAATGTGTACCAAAGAGTGTGTTGCCTCATTCTTTGCCCAACCAAAATCAGTTGGATTCAAAGGTGTAGGGAACGAAGATGCTGCTGCGTTCCAAGTGCAAGCTTGTAAATGGCATCGCTTTAAATGGAGTTCGAATGCCTCTGTTGTCGGAGGGAGGTACTTAATTTTAGAAGGAACTTTCTTTCTTTGATAACCACACTTTGTATCGGGCATCTGACATGTTGTGATCTTGTTTCTTGTAGCCGTAGCAATGAGAATTAAGCTTGTGCACTCTGCTATACAGTATTCCATTGAAGATTCTACACAACCTAAATGTGTAACTTCAATACCAGATCTCAATTCCAAATCTTCAATTCCAAAACAATTGTGAAGAGTATCACTGTCAGTGAGATAATATACGGCTAACCATGAATTTGCTAGGGTTCCTATAGGTTGTTAACTGTTGTCGCTTTATCTGAAAGTTTGACCTTGTCGACAGACTCCATCTACATAGCGCATTTAAGATTTAGCTTTCTGTAAAAGTATACAAGCAGAACAAAAACGTCGGTATCATCAGATAAAGTCTAGATTTACTGTTTGTTGCACTCCTTGACATATAAATAGCCTGCTGTACAATTATAACGTCTGCTTCTTCATGGTGATAGTTTCCAAATCTGGGCTAGAAATTACAACGCCAGGAGTTTGTAATTCTGTTGGGATTGTCTCAGCACCAGTAGTGACCAACTTGTGTGGAAGAAACTCACGAGGTTGCCAGGAGTTTGTAATTCTGTTGGGATTGTCTCAGCACCAGTAGTGACCAACTTGTATGGAAGAAACTCAGAGGTTGCCAGGAGTTTGTAATTCTGTTGGGATTGTCTCAGCACCAGTAGTGACCAACTTGTGTGGAAGAAACTCACGAGGTTGCCAGGAGGGCTATTCCACGAAAATGTCAACCTCGGTACCAAAATATCAAAATTAAGTACATACTTGGTGTCACATACCATTTTAAAGATTGGAATCTCTATTTTAACATACTTAATTTCATCGTTTGAAATATATTTTTTTTTGAAGAAAAATTGCTTTTTAACGAACACTGTAAAAAAATCCATAATTTTAAGTGTTAGATTCTTACCCTTTCGAAACATTTTTTTCCTAAACTTTCCATATTTTTTTTTAAATGTAATTAAATTGTTCCCTACATTGTAAAGTAACATTCTATGCTCTTACCCAAATCAAACGTTGCAAAATTACTTGTAATGGGATACATTTATTACACCCTTTCATAAAATGTCAGTCAGTTACCAAATTTGTTTTAATTTTTTAATTTCAGAATAGAAATTTGGACTGCAGAATCTTTATAAAAGATATTCTCTGTTTTCAATAAGTACTTAATAATACTAAATGGGACAAAATTTAAAAAATGAACGTTTACATGTAAAAATTGCTTGGTAACTGACTGACACTTTGACTTGGTAACTGACTGACATAGGTGTAGCTGGGTATTAATTTACTTATTATTACCCCAGTATTGACCCTATGCATAAATTATTTTTATAATACAACTGAACTTTCATGTTTGATTCAATCACATGTTGGTCTTTTTATTAATGTGAACAGACGATCAGTTTTAAGCAGGACAGTCCCGCTTTTTGTCTCACTGACCCGTGTATGTTCCGTGTCGACCCGTGTTGTTTATTAATTCTCATATATTATGAATGTGCAACTAATTTTTGGGTTTTCTGTCATCAGACATGGGCGTCTGGGGAGCCCAGTTTGTTAAGGCGTTCGCCTTGCAAGCGGAAGGTTCCAGGTTCGGGTCCGGGCATCTCTAAAACAACTGCCGACCTATAAACGGCCCGTGCAGCCGAAAATGTCTGATTAATAATACCCCATGTAGAGGGAGTGCACGTTAAATATCCTCCAAAGTCCCAACGCTGCGTAAGATGTCGCCCTTAATGGTTGCGTTGGGTGCCTACTCAGGTGTCGACTCGTCACCTGACTGTGGTTCTAAATTACGACGTTCATCACCAATAGCCCTTGTGTAGCTCTAGTGTGATGATAATTCAAACTAAACTAAACTAAACTCATCAGATATGTTAAGTATTTCAGAGATGTCAGTCAGTTACCATTATGTCAGTCAGTTACCAAGGCGTTCTAAAACCTGGTATTTTTCCAGGGTTCAATATTTTGATATAAAAATTGATGTGCTGGATAGTTCATTTCTTCCACTTTAATATAGGCCTGACTTTTAAAAGCCACCTTTATATTCAGAAGAAAATTATATTGAATAACTTGAAGTGTCAATGAAGGTTGCAGATATGTCAGTCAGTTACCACAACTTCAATAATTTTTCTAACAATTTTTATCAGGGCTATCTAAAATTGTAAACCATATTTGAATTCAGCTGAAAATTTTCTTTTAAAATATATAAAACCTAATTTGTAAAACTATATAATTGTCCCGCTATATCGTAAAACATTGTAATTTCGTCCTCCGAATGTCAGTCAGTTACCCATGGAATGGCCCAGGAGTTTGTAATTCTGTTGGGATTGTCTCAGCACCAGTAGTGACCAACTTGTGTGGAAGAAACTCACGAGGTTGTCATAGTTGCTACCAAATTTTGTTAGTAAGTTGTATTTTATTGCATGATTGGGTTGATATGCTGTTGCGACTTGGAAGAGTTGCGTCTGCTCTTAGTTGCATGGAAATACTGTTAACTCCTCTTTTCGATCGCGTTGCACTCTTTGGACTATACTCGAAGTACCTATCAAATACAAGGAATGTGTCCTGTTCTGAAACATTCCTCATGATCGCCGCTATGACATAATCAATGTAAGTTTGTATCGTATCAACCTTTGGCCAATAAACATGCCACAACTAATTACACTTACAAATTTCCCCCTTGACGAGACCCGCACTTTTAATTGATTCATTAATTGGGATTTCTGGGAAGAGGGACTCTTGTCCCCAAATTCATCATAATGACCCCAAATTCATCATGATAGTGCTGATGGGACTGGTGACAATTAATAACCAAACAAAGTTGCCCTACTACATATTTTAGCATCACGCGTTATTAGTTGTAGGGCACGTGCGTAGAGCCTCAGTGTTATAGACACTCGTTTGTTGTACTAACATATGTTTCTTGTCATCTGACAAAGGGACCACTTCCTTTTTCAAAGGAACATACAATCCTACGGGCAGTGATTCCTCATATTTTTGACGTTGTTTTTCTCCGAGGCATATAGCATTGTCCACGTTTACTTGTGTGTTTCCAATACGGCCATTATGTATAAACAATACTATCAGGGTAAGTAACATAACTACAAATACTTAATTTTGTGATCACGTTCAAATGTGGCGAGTACAAAACATGACCGAATTCTCCTTAAGGAATTGCATTGTGCATTGTTGTAAGCTTTATGGATTTATGGCAATTTTGTTATTTTTAACTTTAACGAATTTTATTTTTAAAAAAAAGAAATTATAACATCCTGAGGGGTCGCTGACTAGTAGAGAGGAGGTCTGGTAGACAGAAAATAAAATTTTACACAATATACAAATCACCCAGGCCCAGGGTACGCTGCCGGGCCCAGGGTACCCCGTGCAACCCCAGGTACATAAAAGCTGGTACCGTTATATTACATAGTATTCATATAATAAACATTTATTAAACAACAAAAAAAATAGTTTGGTCAACCAACATCCTTTCATTCTCAATAAAATGGGTAGTTTCTGTTTTTTGGACCCCGTGACCTTTGACCTTGAACATTTTAAGTGTCAAAGGGTGCCACTCTGGCACCCCTCATATTCTGGTTCAATACATCGAATAGTACTAGAATCAATCATAAAATAAAATTTGTACCCTATTTCAAGGTCCAAGCATATTTTGCCATTTGCGGACTGGACTAAAATGGTAAAAAAAATATACTTAACTAAAAGTTTATGAAAATGGAGAATCTTGTTACCTTTAAAGAGTAACATGTTCATTAACGCAAAAATATCTTCAAAAATGTCACTTAGCACTTAGCATGTTCTTTCACCAAGCTCTTCAATTATGATTTATACTGCTCAAGATGTAGACATACGAGCTGAATTATGGAAATTAGTTTGCAGAACAAAACTCAGAAGGCGAAGTTGCTTGTTATCACACTGAGTAACACTCGCAATTTTGCATATAATAGGTAGTTTTTTAAAGTGAAATGTTCTTAGACAGGTTCTATTTTTCCTTAATTTTATTGAAAGTTTATTTGTAACCGTAGGTCGGTGTTGTTGAAACTTTCCTTGTATTAGCATTGTTTTTAAATAGAACAACATAATGTGTAAATCGTTTAATCAAAAGTATGTATCAATCATTAGTATAGTATATTGAAATTTTGGATAAGAAATTAAGCGGCGCGGCGTGACTAAATGTAGCTTACGGTATTTTCTTACAGTTATCTTAAGGATTTCACTATTATTCAAATTATATTCCTTAGTGTACCATATTCCATCATTTCTTCACCCTCTTGCTACGTCATTTTTTAATACAATTAATAAATCAGCTGTTTAGGTATCGGTATTTTTGGAAAGCTTGAACATTCTAGTTTATATTAGAAAAGTTAGTTTCAAGGAAAAATTGTAAAAATGACGTTGTAAAGTATATTCTAACGAAGGTCCACGTATGTGTACCTCTGGAGCGAAGAAGTTAAACAAAATTTAACAAAATATATTTTATTGTTGTCAACATTATAGTTAAACTTATAGTTTCCTTGCACAGAAGCAACGATCATGGGCGGAGCTATAAAAACCGCGGAGCAATCAGATAAAAACAAAATAAAACCGATGAAATTTTCTCTTCATCTGATTGCTCGGCGCGTTTTATAGCTCCGCCCACGGTCGTGGTTTCTGTGCAAGGAAACCATGAGTTTAACTATAATCGTGTATTTCTAACACTAGGTCTTGTGGTCTGAGTGTGAGGCCAATTCAACTTTGGATACCACAGATACTGATAGTTTACTGCAATGCAGAACAGAGCGAAGGGTACTGCTGCCTTTGGACCTTTTCAAAGACAGACACATGTGCCCGGTGCTACAGATACATGCCAGAGTTTGCATTCAAGAACAAATTCCAGTAAGTTAATGCTTTTAATGCTGATAAATTCTTTTCTAAAACAGTAATATGATCCTGTCAGATAAGTTCTTTTCATATTATTAAATTTATTTTGTATTTTTTGATTATCTGCGATATTTTTCTTAATTTTTGAGCATTTATATGTCTTCCTTTTTTAATATCCATACATAAATTAATTATCACTGTTAGTACAGGTCACGACCTCTGTGTTGTGCTATATATTTTCCATTTAAATCACCATTGCCACTCAATAATCGCACCATAAACCAATTTCTTATAAATAAAAAAAAAGAAAATTAATTTTTGAGACAAAAATCAGTTTGAAATGATGCCACAATATATTTCACAATCAGATTCTTGGATTGTTCGTATTATTTGTTTAAAAAGAGGCTCAATTCATTATTTTTTTTACTTAAAAACGCAGACGTATTTTCCATTTAAATTTTAGCATGTATTAATGAATAAAGACGTTTTAATACTACTTATACCTTTTGATGACGTGTGTTGCTTTAGTTGACTTTTGTTGCTTTCTTTTACTTAATGGCATTGAAAAATCTTTCAGTGTATTCAGGGTTAGAAGGTGATATATTGTTTATATATAATTTTGTTGTATGTTGATATGACAGGTTTTGCTTCTATTAAAGAGCTAAGAATATTACATATTTATTCTTCGAAATATGTTGTTGTTGTTCCAATCCTTCCTGATCTAGCGGCAGCTAGATCAAACCCATGAGCCCGTGCAGCCTTGCAAAGTCCAACACCAGGAGAATGCTATCACAAACATCCTCCAAGGTGAGGTGAGCCCCAAACAATCGAGGATATGTTCCGGGAAAGCTGCATTAGATGGCATTTGGAACACATTGGGAATACTTTAGTGCCGGAACCAAAAGTCATGCACTTAAGGTGCCCACCAACAAGTCTTGAAACAGCCGTTTGATCCTGTCTGCCCGCCTCAAAATGCAATGATCCTCCTGTCTTACTAGTGCACCAGGGGTGTTCGGTAGGGGATAGCCAGACTTGCCGGTCTCTATTTTTCGCCTTGGAGAAAATCTCTTGAAATGTTAGGTCATATCGCACCGTACCGAAAGAGACCATCGCGAAAAGACCATTCTTCAGGAGAGCCGTTTAAAGTTTTAGTAAAATTTCAAATGATCACAAAATCGTTCCAAATGAACCTAGATCAAAAATATTTGGCATGGATATCCAGTTTTATGAGTATCAAAAGGTATGCATAGTCATTTTTTACTTTAAATTTGCCTTTGCTGAGATATTTTCAGATAGGTCTTTCTTTCGCCTACAAATTTGAAAGATTTTGTTCGCGAAAGAAAGACCTATCTGAAAATACCTCAGCAAAGGCAAATTTAAAGGAAAAAATGACTATGCATACCTTTTGATACTCATAAAACTGATATCCATGCTAAATATTTTTGATCTAGGTTCATTTGGAACGATTTTGTGATAATTCGAATTTTTACCAAAACTTTAAACGGCTCTTATGAAGACCGGTCCTAAAAAGTTTGCTGCTAAATTCATTCTAAATATTAAGGAAACATACTGATGAAGAATAATCATTTACTTAATGCATTTTTATAATCTAATAATATATTGATCAACAATAAGAATATATTTTTTAAATTAAATTTAACAAAAAGCTTGTTTAACAATTTAATGAAGTTTATATAATAAGGTTTATCTCTATCATGTAATTACGATATTATTTTAAAGTCATGTTTATTTTTATAATTTTAATATATCCAAAGATTGAAATCATAATAGTTTGTTTATATAAAAAAATAGGTGTTATAAAACGAATCACTTTTACAAAATCAGGACTTACAAGATATAAGAAATGATATCCACATTTTTTTACAAAAACCTTTCAATCTAAATTTTTACTATGTATCATGTTTAAAATTAAAAAAAAATAAATTTTGAAGCATTATTAAAATCTTAAAATCATTTTAAAACTCATGAAAATAATTTTTTTTAAAGTAAGTTGTAAGGATACTTCATACCTTAAGTATACAGTTGAATTCACTGACTTTATATTGCATACTGTCAAGTTGTAGCAATTGAGTTTAGATTTATAGTAAAATACCGACGTTGAAAACGATTTAAAACTATTTATCGTTTGCTAAAATATTAATTTGAAAAAAAATATCTATACATATTGACATATCATTTTGCAATATACACATATTACATGAATTTTTTTAAAAATATTTATTGTACTAAATACCACAAAACAGAGCTTTTGAATGAGTATTTCAAATAAAGAAAAAGAAAAAAAAAAATGTCTTCAACCTTTCTATTTAAGCACTTCAAACTTAACTTCATCGCCGCCGCAGCTGCAAAACGCATAACGAAAACACGCCAGGTGCGATAGGTCTTTCTTTCTTGCTCATTTTAATCAAAAAACGAACGCGGAAGAAAGACATATCTATTAATTGCAGCTGAACTAAGGCTCGGATCGCTATGCCGATTGCACCAATCGAAAGGTATCAAAATTTTGCATCCTATAGTAGTGTTATCTTAAAAAGTCAATTTTGGCCGATTGGTCTCTTTTCCGCGTACGGTGCAATATTCGGTAGTGGCCGTCGCAGAGCAGTATTTTTTAGCTAAGAAATCCACGACTTCATTTCCGTGAATGTTAACGTGGGAGGGAATCCGCTGAATGTGGACCTCCCTACGCTTTGCAAGAATATTGATTATTTGAATACATTTTATATTATTTATTTGAATACCCACAAGGTCCTAAACATGACTCCAGTCCTGTATGTGCTGGATAGATCTGCGGCTATCTGTAAAAATCCAAATATCACTAGAGTCTGTGGAGTGGAGAATGGTCTTTAATCCCTATTTGATTGCGATAAATTCGCACCTAAAGACTGAGCAGTTATCTGGGTCACGTCTAGAGAGACGTACAGCGAGATTCTGAACATAGATGCCATTTCCGGTGTGATTTGATTCGACTTTACTGCCGTCTGAATAAATAAGAGTAGCATCACTCGGGACACTATTTATGACCTCGAGAGCCAGCTGTCGTAAATATTCAGGGATATCAGAGTTTTTGTTTGTGTAGGACGGAAGTTCAGAGTGGAAGTGAACTCCTGATAATCCCTCGGTCAGACTGACACAAGAGTATACTCCACCGATTGGGAAATAATCTTCATTTTATCGGCCAGACCAAATGGGCTATTCCTTTTGAGCCTCTGGTTATTTCTCCAGTTAGAGGTACGGTTCTGATTTTCATAGCTTCTTAATTTGTTGAAATACTTTACTAGATTCGAGTTTCTAACAAGACTAAGAGGAGGAATATAAGCCTCATAGAGTACTATATCATTTGGGCAGCTGTTTCTCAAACCCGTAATGATGCGAGCCGCACTTAGTTGCACTCTCTCCAATTGGAGAAGGTTAGAATCGAGGCGCAGAAGTAGACTGGGAACCCATACTCTAGGATAGGCCTGATAAACGTAATATAGGTTAACCTGAGTGTTTTAGCATCAGCTCCCCAGTCTCTGCCAGAGATGTACTTGAGAATATTTAGTCTCTTGCGGCTCTTGTTTACCAGATTTGAAATGTGTCTGTTGCTCGTAATCTCCTTATCCAAGACAAAACCCCAGTATTTTGGATGTTTCACATATGGAAGAGGCGGGTCCTGAAAGAGAACCTGGGGTGGCACGAGTAGGGGGAACTAGGGACATTTGACCCCTAAGGATACATGACCCAATGCCTTTTTCTCAGCAATGGAAAAGTTTTGCGAGTTGAAAGTGGCATCACTTTTTTCCTTTCAGCCAGTTGATCACATGGTGAAAAAAACGAGCTGAATCATTGCGTATTTGTTAAGTTATGCGAAGAAATACGTTTTCATGCACTGAAAGTAAATTTTTGAGGCCGTAAGGTTTTTCGGTCTACATTTTTTGGTTTAAAAGAAATATTTTTTCAATTAGTTATTTGTTTAGTTCATGCTATTAGCTACAGTTACATGCATAATAGTGCTAATGTAATTATTCGCAAATGACTTTGTTTTGGGATTAAACAAAAAAAGTGCAACTAGGGATAAGTGACCCAAACCGATTAGGGATATGTGACCCAAGTAAACAACACAAAAGTAGACAGAAGTAGACCAAGTAAATTTTTTTAAAAATCACGGGAGTCCCAAAAGTAATTGACTGGGTCCTTAACGAAGCATAAGGTTTGTTTGGAAGGTACAAGGGAATTTTTTTAACGAGCTTACAATTCAATATGCAGAAAAAATCGATGGAAAGTGTTTTAAATGTCCTAAAATGGATAATACATCCCAAATTGATATTGATAAAATAGTAGAGATTCTTCAACCACATGTGTTTTCTCTGCAAAGTAAAAGAAGCCCCAGTTTTGTATTTCGAACAGAATTTACTTTTAAATTTGATTATTTCGTTAATATAAGCATAATTAATGAGATAAAAATAAAAAGTAATAATTTTGTCTGAAAATACTATAAAATCTATATAAACTTTATAATATGATATTAGTTTTTTTTTTTTTGGTAAACGTTTTTTGATTATTTTAAGTTATACTACCACATTTTGGGGTTGGGTCACGTATCCCTAATAGGTGGGTCATGTATCCCTATGCATTGGGATAAATGACCCAAAACTAAAGTTTTAAATAATTTATATTTTACTACTATTGCAGTTAATACTACAGAAAAATACTAATATATATTGTGTACTACTTTATGAAGTATAAATTATCTGCATTTACACATTCATAAATAGTGTTTTTTAAAAGTTGCAAGCAAAACACTTCGAGTGGTGTCATATGTCTCTGGTTCCCCCTACAGATGTTTATTGGTGGTAAAGAGTCCTACAAATGATTTTGTGACATTAAAACTCAGTTTGTGGTCTGCGCGAAATTCCACACACCAATTAGCGTAGAATTTAAGTTTGATTCAATGTTATTTATGTCCAAGCCAGAGTACCACAGAGCAATGTCGTCAGCGAACATTCCGACATCACTCTCTTGAGAAGTTACCCTCTCTAGTCTAGCCAAAAACAGGGAAACAAATTTGGGCTAAGGACTGATCCTTAAAGGACTCCCTGATGCATTTTGTACCAACTAGATAGGGTCTCTTGATACTTAACACGAAAACGTCTAGCTCTGAGAAAATCAGCAATCCAGGAAAGGGCGCTGCCCTTGATTTGAAAATTCTAATGAAGTTTTAAGATTAGTAAGTTCCACCACACTTTATCAAAGGCCTTTGAGAGATTTAGAAAAGCCGCAACGGTATGATTTGTTGGTTTGATATTTTGGGAGTCTCTGATTTTT
Source organism: Oedothorax gibbosus (assembly GCA_019343175.1). Taxonomy (NCBI): domain Eukaryota; kingdom Metazoa; phylum Arthropoda; class Arachnida; order Araneae; family Linyphiidae; genus Oedothorax; species Oedothorax gibbosus. The sequence goes on from JAFNEN010000580.1 coordinate 17,953, forward strand.
TTACTAAGGTAAAGAACTTGATCAGTAGTGCTATGTCCTCTCCGAAAAGCAAACTGTTCTTTCGGTAGAAGAAAATTGGAATTTAGGTGAAAGGTAAGTCTGGCGATAATCATTTTTTCCATAATTTTGCATGGAATACTTGTCAAGGCAATAGATCTGTAACTTCCAGGTGAGTTTGCATTTTTGCCTGGTTTCCTAATAGGAATAATGGTTGCCTTTTTCCAGTTACTGGGTAGTCGGCCCTTGGTCCAAGAGAGATTAATGATGTCTAGCAATCTCTTCTTTGCCTGCTCACAAAGATGCAAAATCATGTGCCCATAGATTCCGTCAGGGCCAGGTGACTTGGAAAGATTCAAATTTCCAATAGCGAGTTCCAGTTCTTGTGGAGAGAAAAGATCGCTGAATAAGGGATTTCTTGTTCTCTTGTTTCGGTGTTGATGAGCGAGTTTCTTGCCCTGCGCTCAATGGTCTTGTCTAGGGTAATGAATGACAGTTTGTTAATAATACTGTAATGCTGGCCCAAAATGTCTGCTGCTTCTTTCCGACTCCGGGCACTAACGACTGGGGCCAGAATAGTGTTACAGCTCTCAGATTGTGGTTGGCTTTTTTCAATATTCTTTACTAATTTCCACAGCTTGGAGTCGGGGGTTCTAGAGTAAAGAACAGTGCATAATTCATTCCACCTCTGCCTCTTTAATAGGGCGTACTTGTGCTTAATCTCTGCATTCACTTTTTTCAATTCAGACCTGTCGGATGCATTACTGGTGTTGGATGAGAGATTTTATAGTGCTTCCGTTTTTTTCAAGAGTGGTTCTATGGTGTCAGAGTTGTGGGAGAAGAACGGGATGTACTTTTTAACTTTTCCCCGAGGGATCGACTGCTTTGCAGCACTAAAAATATCATTAGCAAAGTTATTCTAATCACAGTCTATATTATTGGATAGAGGGACAGTGAATACTGCAGAATTTGTGAGATCCCTGTACTTCTCCCAGTTGGCCTTCCTGAAATTCTAGTGGTACCTTCGGTCCTTGAAGACCTTTTGATTAATATCCAATTCAATGAGGATCGCTTCGATTATTGCTCAATACAGTCCATTTGCTTTGTGGGTAAATATCTGGACTGACGATGGAGATGTCCAGAGCTTCATTTGTAATGTAGCTGGAAGAGGAGTGTGTGGGTGAACCATCATTAAGAAATAAAAAGCTCCTATCATCAACAAGATTTAGAAGCGCATTTCCCCATGCATTACTATTGGAACATCCCCAGTTTGGGTGTTTAGCGTTCAGGTCACCAAGGAAAAAGGTGTTATCATCATACCCATCAAGCAGGCAGTCAGGCAAGCCTGAAGAGCAAGGGGGATGGTATAAGTTGATGACTTTAATGTTTTTACCTCTCCAAGGGAACGAAATGCCTTGTATTTCAAGCTTAGTATTATCAAACTGTGGCAAATATATACATTGATACTGAAGATGCCTGACGAGTCCACCACCAGCTCCTCCAGTTTTTCTATCAGAACGAAAAGTATTGTACCCCTTAACCTTCAGTTTAGAGGAATCTTTGAGTTTGGTTTCCTGAAGAACAATGACCTGAACGTCTTTAGATTCAGCCAGCTCAATAAATTTGTCAAGTTTAATCCTCGTTGCTGCTGTACTAAGCCCATTGATATTACATCGCAAAATTCTAAGAGGGTGATGCTTGTGTATGGAAGGACGCATATTTTTCGCACGAGGCCCTCTTCCCAAACCTCGAACGCGTCTCCGTTTATCCAGCGCGACAGACGATGCTGTATAACTAACAATGGGCGACATAATATCATGGAGAAGGGAAAAAGCAGCTTCTACCCAAGCAGCAAATAATCGTTGGCCGAGCATCGGCCAAAAGTCGCAAAACATTCTGCGACATCAAGCCGATCACGTCGGAAAAGGGTTGGCGATGGCCATCGCAGCGGCTGCGTTTCGTCCTTGGCGAGCGACCATTTGCCAATCAGGTGCGACCACTTACCGAAGCATTTTGGTAGTCGGCAAGAGATCGACAATGGTAATCGGCGGAACATGGGGCCGATGTACAATAGACGACCTTTCGCCAATCGTCGGCGACTAGTTACCACCCTTTTTGAAACTACAAATCGTCGGTTATTGATCGGATTTGACCATCGCAGCGACTTCTTGCCAATTCCACGCGCGACCATTTACCCATGTCACGCAGATCTAACTCTCATTATTATACGATCGTAAACCGATTATCTTGCGATCATTTACCGACGTGCAGGCGGTTTCCCAATGCTTAGCCGAGTCGATTCCAACGTCTTTCCTACGTATTAACGGTATCTACCTAACATTCTCCCGATGCTATACCGAGGACTTACCAATGCATTTTCTACCTTCCGCCGTCGTCTACCCGATACTTATCCGGGTAGATTCCAACGCATTTCGTACGTAATAACGGTTTCTACCCAACGTTTAACCAACATGCTCCCGATGCTGAACCGAGAACATACCAATGCAACTAAAGCCTTGAAGGTATTTTGGAGCCTAACCATTTTATTAGAAAACCATTGAAGCAAAATAATTTCTCCATTATTTCATATAAGCCCCTATGTCTAGTAGAATTTTTTTAATTTAAAATTTTCTTCACGACTTTCTCAAATTCATTACCTACCTTGTTTAACAGCTACCTATTGAACTCCATTTAATTTAAAACTTCCTAAAAACTGCAAGCATGTGGACACTCAAAAATTTATTTTAAACACAAGAAAAAAGAAACGCTACTTGAATTACAAATATTTTTTTAATAAAATGACAGGTAACAATACAAATACAATACATATAAATGTAATACTTAGTAGTCTAAGCCCTGAAGAGGTTCCCTTTCTATCACATGTGTGTTGTTTCCTGAAACTGTGCAGTCTCACAGGAGCGGAAAGCAAAAAATTAACAAAATAAGTATAAACAGTGATAATAAATATCAAGACATTAATACCCAAGTATTTTGGGTAGTTACTATTACTTATAAATTCCCAAGTACTTTACATCACTATAACTAAAATTAAAGTATTAGGAACTTAACAAGCATCAATCCACCAATCCCCTTCAATCCGCTAATCAACTTCCACTGAATCCCCTATACTGGAGACTCAGCTGGTTATCATCTGCTTTATCTTCCATACCTGATCCTCCGAAATTCCCAAAGCACGAACTCTGAAAAATGAAATACAAGTTAGGAGTAATAGAATATCATGCCAAACTATAGTCTTTTTGACTACAACGCAAGCTTCGAGGACCCTTTCCTAGTACCTACTCATATGATTTACTAAAAAACGGTGTAATCGTACCTGTATTTGCCCCCTCCCCCCACTCGGATTTAGGCTGGGTTTAGATAGTTAAAAATCAAAATAATTTAAGGACATCAATTCTAATATGGGTATTGGTTAGGTTAGCTTGAATTATCGTTGCACTAGAGCTACACGAGGGCTATTGCGACGGGCGTCGTAATTAAGAACCACAGTCAAGTGACGAGCCTACACCTGCGATATCAGAACCCGAACCTAGGACCATCTGCAAGCAACCTAGGACCATCTGTAATAGTAAATACCCAAAATACTTGGGTATTAATGTCTTGATATTTATTATCACTGTTTATACTTATTTTGTTAGTTTTTTGCTTTCAGCTCCTGTGAGACTGCACAGTTTCAGGAAACAACACAGTCGGTGAACCAATTGGGCCCTTCAGCTTAATATAAGTCTTGGTAAAATAAATTACTTTACTTGAAAAATTGATCGAAAGAATGTCATATTCACCCTATATTGAATACTTACTTTAATTAATAGTAAAATTGCAATAAATGGTTAAGTGTACTTTTGTTAGTTTTCAATTTTCATTTAGCTGCGAAACATAATTTTAATTCGTGTTAAACTCATTACTAGTATAAAAATAAAAAGTTTTCAATCTCGAATATTTAATTTTTGTAGTGTATATGTAAAGTACATGTAAATCATCAACTTTTTGGAAGTCAAAGGCTAAACTCGTACGGTGGTTTACATAAGGCTATCCATGCAAAATTCTCCTTTCTGTAGTGCAAGTCACATGTGTAAAAAGTGATTATCACTACAACTTTTAACATTAAATGAAAAAAAATTAGTGGAATAGCTGATCTACACTTATTAAAAATAAATAATGTAACAAGCTTTATTTAGTTTGATTTATTTTTCAAATTTAAAAAGCTTTTAATCTCCTCTTAAATTGTGACTTACACTACAGTTACATGAAATTATCCATAAGCACCTAACGCGCTTTATAAAAGCCCATGCAGGATAGACACAAATGACTGTCTTTGAATCTTACTAAAAATCGTCTGATAAGGTCAGAAGCCTAAATAACAAAATCTGAAACTAAATCTTCTACCCTTTCTGGTTTTGATAGTCCACGAAAATTAAGCTAAACAAATCGTAATAGTAGTATTTTAAGCGAAAGACCAAAACACTTAAAAAAAGATAAATTATTATATTTACTTACCATAGTTGCTTGACCGACGGTTCCTCACACTCACGTGATCGAAACTCTGCGTAATGTAATCATTTCCGGTTGCCTATTTCTGACTTACTTTAGGAGTTTTAACACAGCCAATTACGCCTCGTACTTTAGAGCCCTGGTCAAGTGACGAGGTCAACACATGAGTGGGGACCCAACGGAACTTTGAAGAAACTTTGTTATTGCAATGTTTTCGATTTTTAAGTTCGTGGTTAAAATTAATGGATTCGACAAAATCTTTATCGATTTTGAAAATATCAAGATTACATATTCTTGATAAATGTATTCCACGCTACATTTCAGAAATCTTTAAGCTTATTAAGTTTAAATAAATAGAAAACTTCGTTTCACTCATCACAGGGCTTGTCACTAGATTTTTTGGTTTATTTTATAATCTATAAAATGTATTATCTTAATGATCGAATTGAAAGATCGTACCGACATAGGCCCAATCACTACAAACGACCACTTTTAATTGATCGCCTGACGAGGTCGGGCAAACCTCGTAAACCGACGCTTAAAATACCAACAAATCGACTGATTGGCAGACGACTTCAGCCCCATCTCTATCCTATCTCACAAAGCGACCGGTTTTTGTAGACGTCGGATTGACAAGTTGGCGCGACGTCTCCCCGATCATTGTAAAAAAAAACTTCCAATCATTTGCCGATGAAATCGATGATTGGCTTACCATTCGCCGATTACGCTTGCTGCCTGGGTATTGGTACAAGACTTGGAGCTTCATTGGAGAGAAGTCTGACTTTGCTCCGGTGCCTGCAGATCTTAGCTGAGCATAGTGGAACGGCCACGCCTTGGGTGACCCTACCAGGAGAAAACTCTCCCGACGTACTTCGCCCGTTCCGCCCAGGACACCCCCTCGCCACTTTAGGGCGACCTGCAGGACTTGAGGGGGTATCTTCGAAATATAAATTAATTTAGAAAATTCAAAGAAATAATTATTGAATTTCCGAAAGAAAATAATAAACTAGCCAAATTTTTGCGGGAAAATGCTTGATGTAGAATTAATGCTGTGTTTGGTGCCTTTTTTTCCTTTTGAACACAAATATTATATGGAAGTGACACATTCTAACCTAAACCTACTCGCTTCTTTGGATTTTTTTATATTCCAAAAAAAAGTAGGATAGTTCGTCGGTTCTAACGCGAAACCATGAACGTACAAAAACACTAATATAGCACAGTTGTAATTTGACCATGTAAAATTTAATTATAAATCACTTTCGCAATTTTTTAGTTTTGCAAATGTCCAATAGAGTTATATTTTTACATTCGTAGTTTTGTCACCTGAAACTTTATGCATAGCTAAACTAAAATAATGCATATAAGAAAAATTGCTTTTATCACATTCGTAATTTTACCATAGGATTTACGATATTTGAAAAGCTAAACGTAAAAAAGAGTCAATTATGTTTCTAAGGAATATTTCCATGCATGGTTTTCAATTAATTTTAAGGTTAAAAGAAAAGAGCATAATGAAAAGTTTCGCTAATTTACATTTAGCGATATTGTAATGAGTTTGGCAGAGACACGTTTCAAATCTCAGCAATACAAAAAAAAAAACTTTAAAAAAACATCGTGTAAGTAAAAACATACTTTTTCAAAAACTAGTACTTCTATCTTCTTCTTTCTTCTTGAAAAAATCTTTAGTAGAAATCTATATGAAACGTAAATTTTTCTTACAAATTCTTGTAATCTCCGTTAATTTTTTTCATAGCCCTAAAGGCAGAAAAATATATTTTTTACCATAATAGAACTCTAGGAATCTAGATTTGCGATTCTCCATCAATATTTTCCAATAAAAAAATCTAACGAAGTTCTGAATAGTAGATTTTAACAAGAATGTACTGATTGGATGATTATTTTCACGAATTTATATATTTTTTTAGAATAAACTATTCAATGCTATCTGAACATGGTACTAAAAATCAGCCCAATGTTTAAAACCGATTTTTTTGTAAACCTATAATAAGGAAGAAAATAATTTTATACTCACTTTGGAATTAAATTAAGCTGTTTATAAATAATCTTTCCTATTTTTTTTATCACTATGTTTGAAAAATACGAAATTTGTCATGCAAATAAATTGCTAAACTTTATATTCCATGTTTTCCCTTAGGATAAACGTAATTACAAGTGGTCATAATTCTTTGAAAGTTGAACATTTTCCATGCCGAAATTAGCATACAAGAAATATTTAAATAAGTTTTATTCTCATAGGAAATAAAGATAGTTCCTAGCATTATTTATCAGCTATTGATGCTTCATATTTTTTGTAAAAAAACAGACGTTGCTTGAAAAAAAAACTCTCGGCTTAGGGATATTTTTGACACTTTTACTTTTTGTAACATATTAGCAGAAAGTTAACTAAATAATTACTTAAGTATTTAAAAAAAAAGGTAAGGAAAGAATTTATTATTATTATTATTATTATTATTACTTTCAATTTCTTAATATGAAATATAATAAGTATTGCGATGGGGTCCTAAATCCGAAAATTAAGGGTGTTGGAAAGTGGTTTTTAAAAATTGTTCCATCTGTCAGACTGTGTATCATTATGTCTTCTGAAACCACTCAACAGCTAGAACCAGGGCCGGATTTAAAGATTTGCCGCTTGTAGGCTACGATTTGCCACCCCAGCACAATATTCTCCCGCTTCGGGTAAAGGTAGCTGGTTAGCTGCAAACTAGGGTGGTATGTGCTGTTTAAAATAGATACACATATTAGAATCATCTATGTACCTTTACACACTAAATTGAAAGCTAAATATGCTAATTTTTTAGCCTACTTTTCTTTTTTAATTCGAAAGAATTAGGTAGGTATTGACATGCGGTCTGTCTGTCTGTCTGTCTGTCTGTCCGTACCCCCCTTCCAAAATCGGTTCTATCCATCGGATCTTAAAAATTCTTTTTTTGTTAGAAAGCTATGACCTCAGATACCCAACTTTCATACTTTTTGTCTGTCTGTCTGTACGTCCGGACGGACATAAATCTACTATCTTTCGGCGAATTTCCCATTGAATTAGCATTGAAATTCAATTTTGAGTCATTTAAATCACTGTTGCTAAATCAACAATGGCATGAGAAACTTTATTTATTTAAACATATTTGAAGCAAAATCATATTTTCATGAATCAGTTTGGAATGACGTCATAAATGTAGCACAATTTGATTCTTTGATTATTCATTATTTATCTACCAAGAAAGCGGCAAGGCATACTTTTGCATGCAATTATGCTTAGTTTTAATTTACATTTCTTATTTTTTAATGAAGTTCGGAGTAGTTTCATTACTTTTGTTATTAATAAATATTTAATTATTCTTCGAACTACAAATAAATCACGAGCAGATGATAAATAATATTTAATTTGCGAAAGAATATTAAGGAAAATAGTTGATTTTGGCTTTTAGAAGTTTAAATTATAGCTGGATGCTGTGTTTCGATTTTTTTTCTAATGTGTATAAATCTAGTGTAGAAACGGCTGTTGATGATATTTACTTTAGGAACCTAGTTTTTTTTCCCGATTAGAACTTCAGTAAGTATTTAAGTAACAGGAAAGTAGGCTATTTTAGTTCTTTATGAACTTCTTGTTTTAACTGCTCTACTATTTTCCTTTCAACATCGAAGTCCGGGAGGAGGGGGTGCACTTGCCCTCGCAGCGATCATGTTTTTGCTACGAAATATTCGTACTACATGTATACGTTTACGGTTTACGCATCAATGTAAATTATTTGTTTTCTTTCTTAAAAATATTCGTATCTTTATAATATTTTTAATGCCGAATGCCGCTTTAATTTTTCGTAAAATTTCACGCCCAAAAAATTTGCCGCTCTAGGCTACAGCCTACTTAGCCTATTTAGAAATCCGGCCCTGGCCAGAACTAAAACAGCTATAGACTTAAAATTTGGTTTACGAGTTAATTTGGTCCATAGAAAAGGCAAGTGCACGTTTAATTACCTTTTTCCCTTGACCTGAAGCCGCGTACGCTGTCACTACACTACACATTTCTGCCGTGAGCTGGTAAACTGAAGTAACCACAACAATGAATTGGACTATTTGTGCCCTGAAGAAATCAATATTTTACCAAACTTTTTTTTTATCGTGTAGTGTTATTGAGTGATTACAACAATGGTTCAAGTCATTTGTCTGGATTCTGCAGTTTACCTGCCCATATATCATATTTTTGGTTACTCCTGCTTTATAGAGTAACGTTACTCCAGTTTTATGGTGTAATGTTTTAACAAATTTATAGTAAGGTTTCACTGAAAAATCGGAGTAAATTTCTGAGTATTGTTTCACGTTACTCTAAAAATTTGGTATTTCAGCATAAATTTGGTGTAACGTTTCTCCATAAAATTGGAGGCTTCTTGGTTTTTACCAGTTTTGAAGTAACGCGTTACACAGCCAATTTTTACAGTGTACAAGCCTGCGTTGGATGCCTTTTCAGGTGGTGGCTTCATCACTTGCTTACAACTACAAAGTAATTTTCTTTCATGCACTATGTAACTATATTACGTTTCTTATTCAACTTAACAGTTCAGTAGACGAGTGAAATGACTGCGCCAGCAGTGACGTCACAGCTACGTCTAACGTTGTCTTAAACCCCACTAACAAATCACCCGGCAGCTAATTCGTGTAAACTAGAATGACCACAATTACAGTGACGTCACAGTTGCACAAGCATTGTCTTCTATCCCACAAATAAAACAACCTCCACCCTGTTCTAATCGTCCATTCTGTTTCAAACAAAAAAAAATAGCAGTTGTAATAATATTTGGGTAAAATTCTTTTAAAAATAATAACTAATAAATTATGTATTATGTTGTAGCTGTAATTTAAGTATAATTATATTTAAATTATTCGTCTGAGTTGAGTTAGACCTCTTTTAAAATAAGCCTTTAATAGCATTAAAATTCATCCCATGTCATACAACTCTTGTACTTCTGCTGTTCTGTTTGAGTTCGTCGATAATTGTTTGACTTGCTCTTACAAAAAAAATCTGCGTTTGGTAGAAAGACTATGCATTGAAGTTGAAACGAATCTGCTTCAAATAAAGCATCTGTTTCCTGACATAAAGCTCTTTAAACCTGCAGAATACACGCATGGAATTCGGCTAAATCTGTGCAATTAAATATGTATTGATTTTTTAAAGGATATATAAACTTGAATTATGTATGGACGATTTATTTTTCTTAATGATTGTATTATATTTAAATACAAATGGAAAAAATTAGTTATAATTTAATAAGTAAAACTAAAGAGTTTTTATTTAAAAACAAAATTATAAGTGTCGAATAAATATAATTTATTGTACAGGAAACATGTATGAATAGTGAGTTTCCCTTGTATTATATTTTTACAATTATTCAATTTGATTAAAATTTTAGTGAATATAATAGTTTAAAACCCATTTTTATTCTTTTTAAACAATAAAGTCTCAAAGCTTGATATTCTGCTATTAAACAGTTAATCTATTTTAATAATAATTTCAATATGTATTATTATGTTTTTATGCATTGCGATTTTTTCACTTCATTTTTGTTATCGATAATTGCATACGAGTCCTACATGTTTTTCCTAGCATGTTTTGAACTACAATAACTAATTTTAACAGCTTTACCTAACCCAAAATTAAAATCGTTCTTTAATCACCTTTCAGAATAACATTATTGAGTATAATATTATGTCATAAATTTTTTTAAATAATTCCAAGAACAAAAAGGTAGTTTTTAGAAACTTAAATATATTTCACCTCACGATAGAAACAAAATATCATTTTAGGTAATGATTCACATTTTCATACACGCAGAGAAATTTGATATGACTTTTACAAGTTGTTATTGTGTCAACTTTCATGCTCTTAATATATATAATTTATCAAAATCTTGACATAATTCCTTCTAAAATTGCAACATTTCCTAGTAATAACTTTAAAATCCCTTGCATTTGGGTTTTCGAAAGCATCAAATAGAAAGCGTTGGATTTCGTTTTTCCCAGTTTTTCGTTCTTTATGTCCATTGGTCTGTAACAATGTGACGTTTCTGGATAAGGGTCGGATTACGTTCTGAGAGAAATCAATTGTTGCTTGTTTGAGTATAGTGTGTCGGAGAAACAGTAAATACATGTTACCGTTTTATAATTGAATATGTGACAGATGTTTATTTTTAAAGCTTTTTGGTCATCGAGATCATTTTATGTAAATTAAAATCATACAAAATTTTAAGATTTTTGGAGCTCGAACAATGGGTGTCAATTCTTGAATGTTTTGCCTACCAAGTTGTTATAAATTTTAGTACGTCACTGTTATTGAGTTTATGTTTCAAAGAAATCTCTCTTATGTTTATGCAAATATTTGTTGAATTGTTATGCATATATAGAACCAATTTTGTAAGCTAGGAGGCAGGCGAACTGTTTTGTTAATAAGTCGATGTTGAAGAGTGTATTTGGTGTGTCATTTAGGGGAGTTTCAAGAAGCCAGATAGCTGTTTTCTACAATGGGCATGTTTCAGGCCTTGAGTGGCAACAGAATAGCTAAATGAAATTAAATTCTTTCTCGTCGTGATTAGAGAATAAATGTCACGTGGGAACGGAACATCAATCAAAGCGCCAATTAAAGGAAACGCAAGATTTAAAGCTGGAAAGAAATAAATAACATGAAATAAGCTAATTGTCATGTTAAGAAATTTTCAGCAAAATTTAAGAAACAAAAGAGAATGTTAGTTATCAACTGCATTTTTTTTCAATTTGGACAAAAATAAACTTTATTGTTCATCAAAATGATTTGTCAGTAACTTATCAATTTTAATTTTGCATTCTTGTAATAGTTAAAGGATCCCTTATGTTTAAAAAATTGAGCTATAAAAATTTAGATGCAGATAAAATTTGGTAAAAAGTTCTCTACTGAATACTTACTCACAAAATCCGCCTATTTAGCTATTTATAAATATTCATTTCATTAACTTATAAAATATTCATTGCAGACATAAATGTCATCCATTAAAAACATTTCCAATTCACTCCAAAGTTTAATTAAGTATTATATTCACAAATTTAAAATATCAATTTAGGCGTAAAGATTTAAACGCTGTAAAACTTGGTTTGACTCTCTAGTTTCATTGATTGCGTTGAGCTTGCAAATTATGAAGTTTATTTCTAATTAAATTAAGATTTTTTTAAAAGAATTTTTTTTTAATAAGTTACTACATCAATTACAATTTTTTGAAACGGTTAAAACCTTGTTTTATCAAATTATTAATAACGTTCAATTTTTTTTAGCCTTCTAACCTTTTCATGTCGTCATTTCTTCTTCAGTTTTACTACAAAACTTCTGAAATTTCATTATAAAAGTGGTTAATCTTTAACTTTGACGGTTAAAAACTAAAAGCATTTTATCTTTAGAAAGAGAAAAAAGCATTTATCTAAATCACTGCAATAAAAAATTTAAAATTACTTTAATACCAGTTTTTAAAACCAACATTGTTTAAGTGTTCACAAATCACTGAACAGCATTAGTTTAATTTAATATCAAAAAATATTTTTGTCAATTTGCGCAATAAAACTTTTGAAAAACACTAGAGCACAAAACATAAGTTCTTATATTATTTATTTTATTAGGTAAAGGCAAGAAGTAATCTGTCGAGCACAGCTGTCCTATTATTTTTTCTATTCTTATAATAAAATCATATTCCTAATTATTGAAGGGAGAAAAAGATTAGAGCTTTCACGTTTGGATAAATATATTCTCTAGACATACCAAAATTAAATAGTATGCGCTTCATTTTTTGCATTTACTACCTAGATTTTAAAATTTTAGTGCGGGATATTTGATAAGGATTTACATTTTTTTAAAAATAATTTCATTTAAATTTTTGGTAAAGACATTTTTTATTAAAAAGTTCTTACTCTCTTAAAAGTTAAGTAAAAATGTAAAAAAAATGTTAAATGTTTTCAGCATTCTGACAAAACATTTTCATAACTTTTTTAATTATATTAAACCTCATTAATGACGACTTTGTGAAATAACACCTTTATTTCCGAAAAAAAAACGTTAAGTTTTATAAAATCGTTTTTCGGGCAAATTAATTTGCCCTACATTAACTGTTCAGGGCCAATGCCTTCATTTATGATTTATTTTGCTTATTTAGATAAACTTAATCAAAAAGCTTATTTCCGCGTGGTAAATTTCTTGCCAATTGAGTTGATGCAATAACGTTGATTGGTTGTAAAATTTCGCATATGATACAATACATAAAATTAAGTGTATGGTTTTATATATAACTTAAACAAGTAGGTTTGTAACAGAATCTGTCACTTAACCCGATTCCACACAACAGTTGTGTTTAACAGGTAAAAAGGCGACAAACACAGCATTGATATTCTATATTAAACATTTACATGCTAAATTTGGCTAGTTTCATTTATTTTGTTTCGAAAAATCAATAATTATTACTTATCATTTGCAAAAATTAATTTATATTTCAAAGAATAAATATGTAATATTCCTCGCTTTTAAATAGAATTAAAGCATTTCATATCAACGTACAAAGAATCTCGTAGTGAAATATATTTGACGTCATTTCAAACTGAGCGATGTCGCAAAAATAAATTTATTTTAATTTATTGTCTAAACGAATTAAAGTTTCTCGGCTCGAATAGCAATGGTGATTAAATTCTAATAAAAATGACTTCCTATGCTTTTTAAATGACCATTAAATTTTGCAGTTTTTTTTTAAATAATTGAAGTACTTCGGATTCGAATTATTTTCTGAAATTTTCAATGTATTATAATTTCGATGCGCTGAATTTTTTGACGTATCACACTTGCCCGTAGCATTTGTAGTTTGGGCTATGAAAGTGGGTGACGGACAGACGGACCTACAGACAGACGGACTGAACGATTATAAGTTTTTCTTTTTAACCCTCGGAGGTAAAGAAAAATTGGCAAAACTTTTCAAATTTAAATTTTTAACCGAAATTTAATTTCTTTACTTTTTTAATTATATATCCTTAGCAGATGTTTACAAATAACTAGCCTGCCCAGATTTGTTTCAGTGATTGGCTTTTCGACTATGAAATTCTAATTTATTTCATGAATCATAATTTAATTACGTTGTCTTTGCTTGAAAAAATTATAAAATAATAAAATGGAGTTTGTTCCTACATTTTTATTGCTAAATAGTTGAATAATAAACTGAACTGTACTGCAAAATGCAGTACGTCTAGTCACCCTAGAAATAACTCTTCCATACTTAAAAAAATTATGAATTGGAAAATACAATAAATATTTAAAACTTTTGTGTGTTGTTGGAAAACCTGAAAGTCAAGTGATGGGTTTGTACGTCGATATAACTTAGAGGCTTAATTACTTTTTCCAAAATATCATCTATAAATTGCATCATTCTCAACAAATTAGGACTTGCTTTTCTTTTAAAAAAAGATATAACTTCCTGAATCCCTCGTAAAATCCAACACGCATATTTTTATGTAAACATTTTTTTAAGGTTAGATTAAAACGTATGCTTTGCAAGTAGTTTTCAAAAAAATAATGTTTAATATTTGCTGATGGGTTCTTCAATTTGATAGAACTTGAAATCTTAAGACTTAAAAATAATTTTTTTGTATCCTATGAATGCACCAATAAGCTTGGTCAGGTTTTTGTAATTTCTCAACCACCTTTACTTTTTTTTGTGTGGAAATTCTTTGCTGCTGAACATACTTTTTCCCAGACCTTCAAAGTGTTGACAATCTACGACATTTTTTTTATATAAGTAAACGACTTTTACTTGATTGGTTGGTTGGTAGACATATATTTTCAGGTTTGTGTGCTTGGTCAGCGACCCGCTTATAAACCTTCGTCAAGTAAGACAGACACAAAGGACAACACACACATAAGTGGATCCATCTAATTTTTAGAGACAGAGGCCAACTAGAGGATCCCCAGAATTGACTTCTCACCCCCAGAGGTATTGATTTGGTATGGGAACTTAGAGGACTTTCGGACCCAACAGATTTAACGAGCACGTACTCCGCATATACTCGGTAGGTCTTCAGTGGTACCGGGACTCGATCGCAGGACCTTCCTATCCCGACTTGTACTTGATAATTGGTAACTTTAATTGTTTCCGGCTGTCTATTTCTAGCCTCTTTTATTAGATTTAACACAACCAATTACGCCTTGTAATTTAGAACCCTGGTCAAGTGACGAGGTCGACACCTGAGGGGGCCCCAACGGGATTTCGAGCGACATCATACGGTATCGCCATAGGGATTTCGACTCCACAGATTTAACGAGCATGTATATCGTAGTGTACTCGGGCACGCCCATAAAATTTTTAGGGGGACACCACAGTACGAATACGTCTATAGTAGGTATGGCTAGGATAGGAACATAACCAAGGACACTTCTAGGTGAGAGACTTGTCGATTATCGACCTCAGCAACTGGGGAGACCGACTTATATACTTATAATCAAAGGCTGAAAAGAAATTGGTAATTTAATCGTTTCCGAATGTCTATTTCTAGCCTCTTTTAGGCGCTTTAACACAATAAATTACGCCTCGTAAACTAGAACCTTTAGTTAAGTAAGAGGTCGACACCTGAGCACTCAACGGAACTTGGCTGAAACGTGATTTTCAGGTCCTTTTCTATCACAAAACAGTTATTAAATTTTAAAATAATTGCACAATGCACACGTTAGAAACATAAAACAAAACATCAATTTAAATGGAGGTCTAGTCTCAGAAGGATAAAGCTGTTGAACAGGAAAATTTATGTACATGCGTTTTTAATTTAAAAATAATTCTCTTGGAAACTAGGACAACAACACTTGGGAGTAGTATAATCTTGTTATAAATTCAGGAAAATGTGTTTTCCAAGTTCAGTGACATAAAACTTTAGACTTATCACCCCCAAGAGGCTCTTTAAGTATAAATATAAAAATAAAATATATGCCTTATCTTTTCTAGCATATTCTACAAGTATGTTTATTTTGCAAGCTTTGTCCTTAGCGTGAAACTATAAATTGAAGTGGATACTTGTAGCGTGGTTTAAGCATCAATTAACTTTTGGAATTTCTTTTAATTAGTTTTAACTCATTCGAGACGGCAATACTGTATAAATTAGTACTTCTTCGACGAAAGTCACTTGGAATGCAGATCCAGTTGCACTGATAATATCGATCTAAAGCGCAAAGTTGTCGTCACTTGACCAGGGTTCTAACTTACAAGTCGTAGTTGGCTGGGTTTAAGCTTCTCTTTGGGGCTATAAATAAACAGCCGGAAAAAGTTCACTTACCTACCCCAGAGTCCCATCGGGAATGCTCCGCAATTTCTTCCTACACAATATCCGTATCACCTCCTCAGAAATAGTCCCGTTTACTTACCCAATGAAACTTTCCAACATTTTCAACCTGTCCATCCTCACACATGAGCTTCCATTCCAAAATCAAGATTTCTCCTCCCATAATTAAGATTCTTTTTTAATGGTGGGTAGCATCCACCATTCTAGCCACGGACTGGTCCAATATCAGCGGACAGAGTGCAGTGTCTCTATCGATATCTCGTCAAAGGTAGAAGAGTCGGGGAAGATCATGGAGGACGATAAGCACCTTCTTAAGTCCACCTTCACCGGTGAAGTGTGTGCTGTTCAAAAGCCATCCAAAAAAGGGTAACCAAACTATGAGTACGTACTCTCCGCTTGTAGTCTCTCCACTTTGCGATACACTGACCTGAAATCAACAACAATCATCCAACAACGATGATAACTCCTAATGCTGAAATCCGTCACCTGCAGTACTTCTCTCACTCTTTTTTTGGGTTCCAGCGCATGTGGGTACAGGGCCGTAAAGTTTTGTCGCTTGTAGGCTACGATTGATTTTCCGCCACTGTCACAATATTCCCCCCCTTCGGGGAAAGGTAGCTGGTTAGCTGCAAAATAGGGTGGTATGTGCTGTTTAAAATAGATACACATATTAGAATCATCTATGTACCTTTACACGCTAAATCGAAAGCGAAATAGGTGATTTTTTAAAAAACTGTTCAACTATTTTTCTGTCAACTTCGAAATCCGGGAGGAGGGGTGCAATTGCCTTCGCAGCTGTCATGTTTGCTACGAAATATTAGTATTATATATACATTACGGTTTACGCATTTGTTTTCTTTCTTAAAAATATTCGTATCTTTATAATAATATTTTTATGTCGAATGCTGCTTTAAATGGTTTTAAAATTTGCCGCCCCAAAAAAATTCGCCGCTCTAGGCTAAAGCCTACTTAGCCTATTTAGAAATCCGGCCCTGTGTGGGTATTGAAATCAATGAGGACGCAGACGAAGTAGCAAAATTTAAGCCCTGGTCCTGACCGATGAATCCCCATGGGTGAGTTCAACGGATCTCCGCACTCGAAACAAAAAGGAGGAGAGGCGAGCCTTGCAATAGGCGTGGTTCCCCGGTACCAAATACGCAGAATCCTTCCAACACTTATCGGCAGAAAAACCAAACAAGATTGGTTCATTTTCTAGACTAAAGGACCATCTGCCAGCCAAGTTTATAGAATTCGACCTCTCCCCTTTCAAATACATTTTGCATAAAGTGAATCTAGAACGAGCTGTTTCATATGCAATCAACCAGATATAAATGATCACACCCTTAGAGCAGAACAGGGACATCCTCCGAAAGTTACTCGTTATGATTCCTTTGGACTATAACTAGGTTTGTCTGAAGTTGAAAACCAACAAAAAAGTGGCTAAAAGTGTGATCCAATATTTGAGAAGAACTTAATTTAATCGTTTTATTCAGAATAGAGACAGTTTCTTTAGAGTTTTAAAGTAGAAGTAGTTGTTTGTAGTACTTCTCTTCGGGTATTTCTTGTTGTTAAATTAGCCTTGAGGCTCATGCCGTCCAAAACGAAGTAAAGTAATAAGAAATGCACTTTAACCAAAACGAAGACAAATATTCAAAAGTTCCTTACAAAATAATTTGAATGGAAATTAAATAAAAGTAATCTTATATGACTATATTTTATAACTGGCATTTTAAAGTTTGCAATTGTTGAAAATCATATACTTCAAGGTCATATAAGGTCATAGAAAGCAAGAGTTAAAACATTTAATTAAGCTTTTAAAAAAATTAACAATTTGTATGCATTAAAAAACTGTGTCATCTTCATAATTTGAAAAATAATAAAAAATTAAATAAAATAATCTTTTAGCCTTGTCCCCACTTGAGTTTCTTACTCCTGACACAAGCGGCACAGTGACTCGTGCGGCTTATATTAGGGATTTCGTACGCGTGTAGAAAAATTAGAATACAAGTATGGTCATAACCTGAAACTAATAGTTTTCATAAATGTATTTTTCAGATACCTCAGCCAATGGAGTACCTTGCTAAACCGCCAAACCAACCTGACCCACGACGCCAACCCTTACAATGCTAGCAGAGAGCTGGAGCAGTCATTCGCCGACTACTCTTTCTTGAACAAGTGGAAGGAGTGCTGCTTGGCGGCAGACAAATGCTGCCAACGCATACTCTCAGCACCAACGTTGGACACAGGTATGTGTGTTAATATGCATACGTATGCACTAGGAGACCACTTTATTATGACCCCCCCCCCACCTTATAGTTTTATGCAACCACAATCTTCAGTTTTATGCAATCTTTCTATAATACTTCAAGCCCTGGTAATGGCCGTATTATGGTTTGAAGGATGTTTTCATAGGTTCTATGATTCCTGTTAAACAATGTCTGAATGCCCGAAGGTATTTAAGTATTATCATAAATAAATCATAACCAGATGTCTTAATGGTGTAACCTGCTGGGGATAGTTACTTTCTGTCGTACAATTAAGCTCCTTGTCATAAAGCTCGTAATATCCTCAAATTGTTTAAAGAGTATGATGAAACTGTACCTTGATTCATGCCAGCACAGTCACCAGATCTACCCCCCCCCCCCCCAATTTAGAATGCGTGAGATGAAGTCCAACGGAGCATCAGGCAGATGGATTCCAGTACCATCAAATGTTAAATTCATCCAACATGTTTTAAAATTCCTCATACATTCCACATCATTCCTCAAAATTCCACATCATTCCTCCGGTGGGTGAAATCAGTCCAAAACGACAACAACAACAGCTTCGTTGGTTGGTTGGTTGGTTGGTAGACATATATATTCAGGTTTGTGTGCTTGGTCAGCGACCCGCTTATAAACCTTCGTCAAGTAAGACAGACACAACAGACAACACACACACATAAGTGGATCCATCTAATTTTTTTAGAGACAGAGGCCAACTAGAGGATCCCCAGAATAAACAGCTTCGTACATGATGGCGCAAATAAAAGTGGCCCCGACGTAGAGATAGGAATGTATCGATATACTTGTCGATAAAAAATATTGAAGCCGCCTGAAAGCCTTCAACTCGAAATAAAAGATTATTCAAGCGCGTAATGGCTCACCTGTTTTAGCATTGGTTGGATTGGATTAGCATCACATTAGAGCTACTCATGGACTATTGGCAAGTTCAGATCCTATTGCGGATGTGTGAGTGTAAGTTGATCAATGCACAGGTGAAACTGATACTCACAGTACAGCAGAGGGTACTCATTGTAGAATGTTTTATTAACGCAAATTTGTGGAAAAAATGTGTCCAGTTGTTAGTTAAAGAATTTAATGGTGTAAAAGTGCCAAAGAAAGAGTGCGTTGCAATGATAAGTAATGTAATGTAATCGTTTCCGGCTGCCTATTTCTAGCCTCCTTTAGGAGCTTTAACACAGCCAAATACGCCTCGTAATTTAGAACCCTGGTCAAGTAACGAGGTCAACACCTGAGCGGGCACCCAACGGAACTTCGAGCGACATCGTACGCTAACGCTGTCGTGACTTTTGACTCCACAGATTTAACGTGCACGTATATCGCAGTGTACTCGGGCACCCCGGTGATTTTCAGAGAATGTTTTTTTTTTCCACCAGCACGAATACGTCTATAGTATGTCTAGGATAAGGACAGAACCAAGAACCTTCTCGGTGACAGGCTCGTCGCTTACACCTCTCGGCCACCGGGGGGCCGGTGCAATGATTAGTTGCGAAATGACGTCAATCAGGATCTGTTTTGAACAAGTCCAAAAACATTCCGAAACGGGTCTGAAAACCACATTTTATGTCTTGCAATCGATTTAGAATATTTTGTATTAACAAAAACAAAAAGGTCCGATTCTATAGGATAAAGCAGCCGAAATAATCACTAGCGGTTTTTTTTTCACAGCTGTACAAACCTTCAGCTTACATCACATTCCAATTAGCTTGTCAAACCATAGCATAGTTGCCGGCAAATAATTCGCCAAGTGTTTGTTTGGATTGAAGCGATCAATAGCTTCACTTAGCAAGCCAGTTTTGCTTCGGTTTTTTACTTGGCAACAATTCTATCGTATTCTTATCTCCATGACGGGGCCACTTTTATTTGTGCCACCCTGTATTTTATATTAGATTTATATATACATGCATTGCCACTAAGTGCTTAAATCTTCTTTCAGACGCCAATTTCTGCCCTCGGACATGGGACGGTTGGCAGTGTTGGGACGACACCCCAGGAGGAACCACGGCGTCCGACGAGTGCCAAGGACACATCTACTTCGAAAACGAGGCACCTTCGTGCTCAAGTAAGGCTTTATATTCTTTAAATTACCTAAAAAAAGAAATATAAAGTAAACGAAATGCATATATAGTACAGTTGAACCTCGTTAACGCGAAACTCGCTTAACACGAAATTCCGCTTAACGTGAAATGAAAGCATTTCCCTGGACTAAAAAGCTTTGAACTAATGCTAAAAAAAATCTTTTAACGCGCAATCGCTTTAGGTAAAATCCGCTTAACCCGAACTAAGTTATTCGGAATTCTTAGTACCTGTCGGTGTATTCCTGTAATGTGTGTTCCTGCAATGCGGTTTCCTAGTACCTGTCGGTGTATTCCTGTAATGTGTGTTCCTGCAATGTGGTTTCCTAGTACCTGTCGGTGTATTCCTGTAATGTGTGTTCCTGTAATGCTTTTTCCTAGTACCTGTCGGACATCATAATAAGATTTTTGCGGAAAAAAATCACGCAATGTGTAGATGCCATTGATTAAAGTTGCCATTGATTAAAGTTATTATTTTATACACTATATAATTACCTTTAAATGTATTAACATACTGAGTTTTAATTGAAATTTGTGACTCTCTCAGTCAAGAAAACATCGATTTGCTGTAAAACAAACATTACAATACTATGATGTAAAAATAACCGCAAAATGTGATGGAATTTTACAGATTTTTTTACAGTAGATAATATATAATTCAAAATCGTATTTACGAATTGAAAAAAGTTGGAAAATAGTAATTTTTTATTCATTATCATAAATTTTGATCATTCAAAGAATCATAAGTCATAATTTGTCACTACCATAGAAATATTTAAAGTGAATTATCTTTACTCTACGCATCCACAAAAATCATACTTTAAAAAAAATACTCATTTGATATAAATTTTTACTTAAACTTTATGATTAAAAGATATTTTAAGCTCCCTTATATATTATTATATATCTCTAAACTATATCTAACGGAAATCTCGTGTGGACTGAAAAATTAATCATTCTTTATAATGACAATAAAATTCAAATTTATTACAGAATATTTTAATATTTTCTTAGGATAATGGGGAAAAAATAAAAGTCATTCTTGTCACAGTGACAAATTGATAAATTTGAAGATTAATAATATATTTTAATAGAAAATACATTGATTCGAACATTTCGAAACTTCTTGATTTTTATACTTAACTTTAATTTTTCTTTAATTTTAAATCATATTTTTAAAAAAAGTGTGCAAATATTTAAATAAATATCTAAATTTTTAAAAACCTTTAGCAGTAAAGTAATGCACAATAAATGTCTTAAGCCTCATTTTGTTTCAGTTAGTGTGTCTCTTGTAACACTAAAGCAATTTACATTATTTAGTTATTAAGCTAGCTGTGTGTTTGATATGTTGAACCGAAATCAGTGAAATATAAATAGTTTTAATCTTAATTAATATTTTATACGTAGACATTTTAGTGAAATATTCTAAAAAAACGTCAAAAAATGAATGATTTAACTCCAAGATATTACGTTTTGTGTCATCATAAAATCATTTTTTATCTGTATTTTCTAGCATACTAAACAAATATAAGCATATTTATGCGTATCTTAAATTTATCTATATTTATTCTACAAAAACTAAACTCAGCGTCGTGACAGCCAATAGCGAGCCAAGGCATGCTGTGGCCATTTCACTTTTCCTGACAAAGGGCTCTGGGGTTCGAAGTATATAGGTTATAGACTAAACGTAGAGCCCTCAGTGTTTAGCTCCAAAGCATCATTGGTCCTCATTTTATCAATCCACTTTAGGGACAAAAGGCTGAGAGAACATTTCCTACTCCGGGAAGGGAAACACAGAATTAAATTTCCTTCAATATCTTAGCAAATACCTACTCAAATAAAATTTCAATAACTATTAAATGCATACACTTTCATTAATCATTTTTAAAAAAAACATTTTCATAAAGGATTTTCTTTTTCAAAAACCTCCAAAACATTTCAGATAGTTAATGATTTAACTAATGATTTGCACCCGGTTAAAAAAAATAATTATTTTCTAGAATCCTATTGTTAATTTTTTTTCAAAAAAGTTTTCTATTGTGAAGGAGTGATACAGGCAAGAGATAAAATATGATAAGGTTCAACGTTGAATGGCAACTTGGAACATTCTGTTTTTTAATTTCTTTTTATTACATTAAGTGATAGATTTTTTTTTGCACAAAATTGAAAATATTCAAACGATTTTCATTCTTATATTTGAAACTAAAATCCGATACATTATTCGAAAAAATTGATTTATGAAAAACTCTACATAATTTTTTTTATAAATCGATGTTTTTGAAATCAGATATCGGAGAAGCTTAACGTTTTTCACACTTAGAAGCCAGGACGACGTAGATCCTAAAAAGAATTTAACCAGTCATGGTTAGATAAAATCCGAGAACTTGCAGGCGAACTCCGTCCTTTTGCAGTCGTATAGTTCTCATCGCGTTTCAGTTCAATTTCGCCTTAGTTATAAATGCGCACACCAACTGTAAATTTACAGTCGGTGTGCAACCATCTTTAGCAGGTCATTTACCTTGTTGACATTCAGACATTTATTGAGCAAATATTCTGTATTTATCTAAAATTAAAATTATTTGTTATGTTTATTCAAGGCCGTTTTTAAGCGAATACATTAAACAGAAATTTAAATTATAGGCCTCTTAGAAAATATTCTTAAAAATATAAACGATTGACACCAGGATTTATTTTTTTATTTAATCTGTTTTGTTTCTTGTAGTATCATACTATAGAGGAAATTATAATACCATGCAATTGTATATTTAATTTGTATTTTCTTTTTTTTATTTACATAGCTTTAATGCACTGTATAAAGTAATAGTGAAATAAATATTTCAATGAAAGCGATAGAATAGTAGCAGCATACTGGTGATATTTTTCAATCTGGATTGTGAATTACATAGCCTACATTTTACCAAGCAAATCTTCTAACTGCAGACAGACAGTAGAACTTAACTTGCGATATCTTCACACAGAATCACATTATCTCCCAATGGATATACATCTAACCAACTTTATACAAAATGTCCAACACTTCTTTGATTTATTTCTTCGCGCAACTAACTCCAACAAAGTAAATCTCTTTTCCAGAGTTGAAAGCTTTGACAAAAGCTTCACTGAATAAATGCGTCTAACAGACAAAGGGCCCTTTTAGCTTTGAGTTTTGGGCAGCTATTGAGCATTAATAGCGATAGTTAATAATAGGCCTTATTGAATAGGTCATTGTCTCTTCGCGTTTTGATCGTCTATGATTTATAGATATGGAAGATATAGTTGGTTTAGATGCGAAACTCACATTCTCCAAAGTATAACTAAGATATATGGTCCGGCCCGTTCATTGGTGACTTTGTGCAATTGAATTCACCATTAACGAAAGTCTGCAAAGAGCGGACCGTACCCTAAACCTTAGTTATGCTTTGGAGAATGTGAGTTTTGGAACTATATTTTCTTTATATATTTTATGAGTATGGTATTCAGCTGGTTTTCTATTGAGTAGTAAGAGAAATAAAACACGTATTTTATTGCTAACATATCAGCTGCTGCTAAAATAATGAATATCTGACATTTATTGGTAGCAGATACTTCAACAGAGACTTTATTATTAAACAAACATTAACTCTATGAGCTTCTCTTTTCCAATATATTATTCAAAGAAGAAACATATTCGTAAGTCTTTCTGTAGGCCTGACCCTCTTTTTACATTTGAAGAGCTTAGTGGAAGAACGTGATAGTTGACAAAAAGGAGAAAACGAGAAAATGAGCTTCAAAGTGTTTCGTTTGAATTTAGATACGTTAAAAAAAAGGCAAAAAAAGGTACTTAACCTAAAATTTTCGAAAAGTGGGAATCTTGTCATCTTTATATATATATATATAAAGGAGGGAATAACATATTCATTTATACAAAAACCTCACTTTTAAAAAAAATATATTTCTCAGCACGTTTTCCACTAAGCCCTTTTTTGAGGATTCAATTATATTTAAATGAATAAGATTTTTAAAAATAGTTCTTATATGGTTTTGAAAAATTTATTTATTATATTTTTCGCAGAATTTGCTTATAAGGAATGTTGGTCAAACGGAACTTGGTTCCAGAATGAGTATTCCCGAGAGTGGACAAACTACACCAAGTGTAGCCGCTTAGAGGTAACTCATTATAACTCAAATGAAGAATCCAGTTACAAAACTCACATTATTCAAAGTATAACTAAGATATAGGGTCCGGCCCGTATATTCCCGTCTTCGCCAAATGGAATTTACTACTGTCAAAAGTCGCCAATGAACAGGCCGGACCTATATCGGCCGTAATATCTTAGTTATACTTTAGAGAATGTAAATTTTGCTACTAGACTCTTCAAATGAATTTTTTTCGGGTGCTCTGGTCAAGCAATCGAAAGTCTCGGGTTCAAATCTCTGTATGGATGTTTGTGTTGTGTGGTCGGTGCTTTAACTGTGTATACTGTGTTTAGTCGTCGTTTTGCTAGATTTTCACCCGCGAAATGGAAAGGTACAAAAAAATTAAATTGTATTATATACAGATTCTCCATTTTCAATTTAAATTTCTATTTCTCGTTGAGAAGCTAAAGATCGAAATCAAACACTCTCAAATATTAAAAAGCAACTTTTTCTTTGAAACACACGAGCGTAGTATAGCGATCAACTTTACTTATCTAAATTTGGACTTGTTCGATTTTGTGCCACAGACTCACAATACTCATCACGAATTATTTTTTTGCATACCAAATGTAATCCACTTTCGTTACTTTCACAGGAACACCGTCACCACTTGTATTTCCACATCGTGACGTATTCCATCTCAATTGTGTCTCTGGTCCCGGCTCTTATTATATTCTCCGTATACAAGTAAGTAGATATCCACTTTCATTATTTTGATTCGTTTGCGATACTTTTCTTTGTTTTTCATTTTTTTAAGATATCAAAATGTAAACATTGTTCATTTCAAATTGAGAAAAGAGCAAACTGGTGTTTCTTGGAAAATATTTGTTGTTTTCCATCTTCGTATTTCTTTACAAAAATTTTTTTAGTAAATTGTTTCGATAAGTTAATTAAAATGTAGGGGAGACCGGGGCTAGTTTTTCTATGAGGTAAGTTTTCCACCAGACCTTTATACAAGAAATGAGCCGTTAGTAGGCGCAAAATGGCTGCTTGGTTTATAAAGTACCCGTTTTATGCCACCCACAAGAATTTTTGCTCAGTTGGTGTTGTAATATTGTCGTTAAAGCTGTTTTTGTGATTTTTTCAAAGTTAAGTGAATTTTTATGCTTTTATTCAAACCTAAATTAAACGTACTTTTATTAAACTTACAGTTTTATAATTGAGTATACTAAAAGGTGGCTCATCTCTCTACGTAACTATACATTCATTTTCAAAAAGAATTTAAATTCTACTCGTCAAGGTACTATTAAAGTCAAAACATGACGACGGGGCATGTTTTCCAAAATTTCACGGGGTAAGATTTCGATTAATGCCTTGTAGAAAAGCGTGGTCCAACCTTTGTAAATTAAGCTTAATATTCCCAAAACCAAATTATTTTGGTCGTATGAAACGCAATTAAAAAAAGGTTTTGCTCTAGATTCAAAATTGTTTGCATAGTAAAGAAAAAGGAAGCTGAATTAACTCGTACTATTTTGAAACAATATATGTCACTCTAAAAGCTAACAGGAATGTATGTAGTAGCCGAAAAGCCTTCAGAAACTTAAATACTCCCCATCGATAGTGCATAATTACACTGTAGAGTAGTAATGTGTAATGTTGCACCCAAAGTTTTGAGTCAATTGGCTTGTTCAAAAAAAAAGGGGGGGGGGAGCAATCACACCAAACTACTTTAGTCAATCAATTTTCTGTAATCTCTAACATACTTAGACAACTTTGTAAAATAGAGCACTAAAGTATAGTTACACAAAAAGAGAAGTTTTATGTAAGTTTAAAGTGATCCAGATGATAATGACCTTTAATGAATTTGGTTAAAATAGTTTGGTACAATAAACTGGCGGCATCAACTCAGTGGCAAAGTCAAAATTCAGGGATACGACCATCAAGTTAAAGAACCAAATCTGTGAATTAACAACTAGCAGAACAATAGCAAAAACCTTAACTAGACTGAGAACTGGATATCTGGGGGAATGAAAATCCAGCCAGACGGCTCCAGAAAGTATCCCACCTGCAAAATCTGCCTCGACATAGAACTAAGTCCAACACACATTTTCTCATGTCCAGCCATCCTTGAAAAATGCAACAGATTAGTGACTCACCGCTAGATGACCTTTATTCCCAAAACTGCCTTCAGATTGCTGAGGCTGTGTGGAACACACACGGTCACATCTAATACCTCAACCTATCCATAGACAAGACAACAACAACAATAAACTGGCTTTTTTTTTTTAAATACCTATATTCTGGGTATACTCTTTTGAATATTTTAGTTTACAATAAATCTATGTAAAAAATCACAAAATATTTTTCAAATGTGTTAAATATTTTTCAAATATAATTGGAAAATTTGCCCCATCACTTTTTCGCCGCCTGAGAAAATTTACCCCGCATACGGGGCATGTTTTCCAGCTCAACATACTTTTATATAACCACTTGCTGCCAAAAAGTATATTTACTTTTTGGAAAAGTAGCAATGCTAATATGTTGATAAGCATGTGAGGAAGACAGTGACATATTTTTTACTTCAAAATAAATGAAAGTGAAAAATATGCAATCAAAAAGAAGAAAACGCAGAAAACTAGCCCCGGTTTCCCCTACTATTTACCAATTGTTTTTTTTAAATACAATGCTTTGTTAAAAAAAACTAAAAATCCATTGGCGTATGTACAGGTGTGTTGTCCATAAATTCAATTGACATGACTCAGGGCTTTCTTTGCAGTAAACTAATGAGTGGATTAACTTTTAATTTAGTACAGATGCTGGGGGAAGATTCCCTTAAAAAGTTAAATTAAACAAATTACAGTTAACAGAGATTTGGACAATTGCTGTATTTCGAAACTTCATATAATCGCAAAAAACATTATATATTTTTTTATTTCTAGCAATATTATTGATTTTAGTTTCAGGAATAGAATATTAAAATGGGAAATTTATATTTTTGCATAAAAAATGAAGAGCTGAGTGGAAGAACGTGCTAAGTGACATTTTTGAAAAAATTGAGATTTTTGTGTTAATGATTATGTTATTACCTCCTTTAAACATAACAGCTTTCAATTTTTTAGAAAACATTCGATTTCGTAGATTTTTCGTGAACGAAGTTGGTAGTTGCACGCGTTTTCGTCACTTTTTCAATGGAAGAACGTGCCAAGGACCCTTAGCATGTTCTTCCTCCGAAATCGTCCCGATTCAGACGATCGTTCAGTGGAAGAACGTGCTAAGTGACAAAGTTGAAGAAAATTGTCAGACTTTCGCTTTATTTATGTCGCATTAATCGCAAAACACTTGGTTTTTTTCAAAAGAATTTAAAAATGTCATTAATTTTTCCAAAATAACTTTAATTATTAAATATAACCAATGAATTATAATTCATATAGCGTATAACCAGGCTTTGAGTGCATTTAGGAAAATAGTAGAAAATGCACTTTTATTTTAGAATTCAATCGGAGCTAAAGGTTTTAATATTTTATAAAATATCGTTTGATTTTAAAGTCTTGTGTTTTTTATTCTAATAAACATAGTCTATTTAGCATTAAACAGATGGTATCATTAAAAGAAAGTTGCACCTGCCCTTTGGACATCGCATGTTCGCGTTAAAACAACATTTACACCCTGAACTTACATCAAAGCATCTGGTTTGTTAAAAAAAATGAACTAGGGGTGCAAAAATCGTTTAAAGCAATTTTACGTTTGATCTCTAAAGCTGACGATCGCATTTTGTGCTATGTCCTAAACTCCTAAAATTATTAAAATGGAATTAAGAAATAAGCGGAAAGCTGTAATTTGGTTTGAAAGTGCGAATAGCAGCTTATACGGTAAGTACAAATTTTATTCAAGATATTGCTATGTTATGTAAAACTAGTATAATTGTTATAATAACTCAATATAACGTTTTATACTCTATCTCTTTATATTTATAAATTCTTATTATTTATTAAAATATAGATGACTTTAAAAAAGTGCTTTGCATCACGATTGTAAAAATAAATTGTTTAAACGATCATGCTAAGCTGTTGTAGAAATGCTGTAAATTAAAGAAGCTTTCTTAAAATTGATTAAATCCTTAATTGAAAAGGGAGAAATAAAAACATAAATAACCTTAGAATTTATATTTTGCCAGACATCTGATTTTTACTTTTTTTTATATCAATGTTTGTTTTTACATTCAATTATTCCTATCCAAAAACTGTTTAAAAATTTATTTTGCGAAAAATTTCATCTTACATTATTATCTTTTTTTATAAATCTTTTAAATTTAATATTTATTTTATTCACTTGCATTTGTGTTTCTTTTACTATCTTTTTGTATACTTTTTACTAATTTGAGATTTGTCTTATTATTCTTCAAAGTAATTAGTTTATAATTTCAGTGATAATGGTATTTTTTAAAAAATATTTTCAATTAAAAACTTACTCATCTAACATTAAGCAAGAAGTTCTAAAATAACTAATATAACCTACTTTCTTTTAACTTAAATTACTCAAAGAAATCCTTATAGTAGGGACAGACGGACGAACAAAAAGTATAGGTGTCTGATATAAGATAGGTGTCTGATATCATACACTAAAAAAAATTAGGGTTGAGTAACACTATACAACTTTCAATTACCGATTAATATATCAATACGCTCGTTTAAAAGTTATGATATACCTTATAAAGTATTTTCAATAACTTTCAAACCTAAAAAGTTCTATGGCAGCTACTCTTTGCACATGCAAAATATTGTTGAAAACTTTATTTTGTCGTCCGACTAGTACTGGGAGCAAGTGTATAAAATTTTAAGTCTGTATCTATTTTCGTTTTTCAGCACTACTTTTAAAACCCAAAAAGTTTATAGCAGCTGCTAATTGCGCATGCGCAATTTTATCGAAAATATTATTATGACTTCCAACAGGTACTAGGAACACGTGTACTAAATTGCTCCGCTCTTTTAGTTCGAACTGTATAGTTTCAGACAAACAGACGAATCAATGAAAAAAACCAGTTTTTTGTAATCAGCACCCTCCAAAACGTATAGAAAGCACAAAATATCTATATTTTGGATTTGTGACCTACATCGCAATAGTTTCATTACCTTATATTTCATATTAGATAATTGAAAGTAATAACTTTAAAAATCGGACGGATAGAAAGGAAGTTAGGGGGGGGGGGGGTAGACGGACGTACGGACAGAAAAACAGACGTACAGGCAGGTGGCCAAACACTATACATTGTAGTCTTCTAATTTTTTAATTTCGAACCAAAACAGAATTTTCAAAATCAGACAGTTTAGATCGGAAATTGAAAGGGATACGGACGGACAAAATGATGGACGTACAGGCAAACAAATAAAAAGTATTAAAAAAATCTGTGAAGTCCTATCTTCCAAAGCAAAAAAGAATTTTGAAAATTGGAATGTTAGTATAGAAATTATGAAACTCGTATGGATCAAATATACCTAAAAAATGTCACTTAGCACGTTCTTCCACTAAACGACTGAAAAAATCTGAAGCACTTCGGAGGAAGAACGTGCCAAGTGCAGGAGGCGTCAAGCGCGTTTTGTAAATGACGTGTTATTACGCAAAGTACGGCTAAGCCAAAAGCCACCAAGCATTTTGAAGAACCAAACTAAATTATCATGCAGAAAAAACTATGATTTTGTGAATGAAAGAAAAGTTGCAAACTAAAAACTTTGAAGCTCATTATCTCGTTTTCACCTTTTTGTCACTTAGCACGTTCTTCCACTAAGCTCTTCAAATGTGAGGTTTTTTAAGTTTTTAATTTCTTTTTTTATACCGTAGCGTAGTTCGAAACAATAGCAGTGGCACCAAATAAAACAGATTAACACAGAATGTAGGCGAAACTTCAAAAAATTATTTATGTAAGGTGCAGTATGGAAGTTTACACATGCACCACTTGAAACTTCGCAACTACAAGAAACCTGTTCATAGCAGGCGTCTCATTAGTCTCAATGACGATTCCTGTCCAGACATGACCCACGTTATGTGACGTTAAATGGACAACCTTCTAGATGTTGTCTGAGTGACAAAAGGATGTTTCACAGAACATCTATGTCGTTAGTATACGAAATTTAAGTTCCGTCTACTCTTTATAGCTGCGTTACTCCTATCGATAACTTATTCTCCATTTAAATATAGTTATAGCCATTTGAAATCGCTATAATCTTTTTTACTGACCCTGTATTATGGGATTAACGGCTATCAGACCAAAGAAAAAAGTTGTAAAGTTAGTCAATTAGAACCGAACAAAAACTGCAGGGGAAACTTTCTCTAAGTTGCATAAAATATAAATTCCATTACCACAGCCAATGAATTTAACACAAAAGTGCATTATATGTAAATAGGTTTTTATATTGGTATTTCGTGTATTTCATTTATATAAATATGACGATATATTGTATTTTACTAACCCTGTATATTCTGCTGTATGCATAGGCAGCTGCAGGTACACCGTATCTCCATGCACAAGAACCTGTTCCTGTCCCTGTTCCTCAATGGAGTCGCGGTCGTCCTCTTCAAGGCTGTAGTCATCGTGGATGAACTCAACAAGTCTGACTCCTACCGCACCATCATGGACGGAAATGGGGTACGACTTGTGTGGTTTTCATGTTGTAAAGCTCATGCAATTTCATTAACGTCTTTATTCTCATGCTTAATTTCTCGAGTAAGAGACTATAGACCAGGCTAGCAAAGCTGTTTACTGTAGAGTGGACAACGTACGCAGTGTACGTCCTGGTCGTTGATGATCGATCGTATGCCCTGGTAGTGAAAGGGTTAATGCATTTAAGTGACATACTTTACCTTCTTAGGCATACCGAATACTATGCTGAAACTAAACAAAACCTTTGTAACGTTGTAACGTTATCATGCTTTTTGAGTGTAACGTTGCACTAATTTTGGAGTAAACTTATGTGCTTAAGTGAGAAACGTATCAAAAACCGCTGTATAGTAATCCACAGAGTCCAAGCGCATGTGTCATTTTAACTGTTGTGGAACAAAACGAATTGTGAAACATTTGCGGATTCTAACAAGACGGCATTGAAAAGTAAGTAAAGCTACCTCCTTGTAATCAAAGGATTGCAGGGTCGAGCCTGATACTAACTTTACGTGGATATAAAATTAGTAAAAATAATCACTAAATATCGCTACACAAATTCAATTGCACGCATAATTATATAGTACTGCAGTAAAATCGGTTACATTTTACAATAAGTATACATTGGCATCTAAAAATAAACTCGTAAAAGGCACAATACAAAAAAAATGTCTATGTTGTCTCTTGTACTTAAATTTTCCATTTAAATGTGTTTGGTTTGTGCTGAAAATACGTCACACTAGATATGTATTCATGTTATTGACTGCTATTTATATATTTTGTTTCATTATTTTAGCATGCTTGCAAAATCCTTTCTGTCCTCACACGGTACTTCCGAATGAGCAATTACATGTGGATGTTCTGCGAGGGGTTCTACCTACACAAGCTAATAGCTGCCGCATTTGCAGATGAAAAGAGCCTCCTCATGTTTTACATCATCGGATGGGGTAAGAAAATGTTTTTTATCATAGAGAGAAGAATAAATAATTTAAATTTTAACAGATGAGAGTGAGTATCAAAGACCACAACCAAGTTTGCGACTCGAGTAGTTAGACGATAATGAGTCAATGTCAAAACCAAGATTCCGATTTATGTGAAAAATATCATATAGATCAAGTAGCATAGACGTGAATAAAAAAAAAACTACATGCAATTCAAAATTATAATGGATATATATGCAATGCTGAAAAACTACACAACGCTGGTAATTGACGACTATAGGCTTTGGCCTTTCTGTGAGATATTTTTACAAGATGGCAAAGACGAGGACACAACCATTAAGCTCATCATCCGTAGCATGGCACATCAACCTACCAAGCCACTTCAGCAATTCATCAATAATGAGAAATGTAGTAGGCTTATATATAAATAATTCTTTCTATAAAGTAATGACAGTATCTTTATATTATTATATTACAAAAATCCAATCCACAAAGTGATATTTCACGTTAAGTCTGTGATAGCTTCCTAGACGGAAGCAATGCGAATGAGCAAACTTGCTCCGCAAAGTATCTCAAAGAACAATTAATCATATAGAAATAGACATTCCGAAAATTTCCATTTATACGAATATTTCTTAGGCTAGAAACGACAGTTTTTGCCAACTAGGTCAAGGACATGAAAAATCGAATCATTCCCTTCAATCCTAGAATATAACTTCATCGAAAAGTAAAAGAATCGGGATGCATAGAAAAATTTTAGCGACCATTTTTTCTCCAATATAT
Organism: Oedothorax gibbosus; assembly: GCA_019343175.1. Classification (NCBI taxonomy): domain Eukaryota; kingdom Metazoa; phylum Arthropoda; class Arachnida; order Araneae; family Linyphiidae; genus Oedothorax; species Oedothorax gibbosus. The sequence continues at coordinate 50,639 of JAFNEN010000580.1, forward strand.
GATACACATGTTTCCTTCTAACTTAAATTTCAAATAACGATGTCTCTAACCTGTCAATTTTCGCATAAAATGTAGTGAACATTTTGATTTTGGCAATAACTTTACTGTAAAACGTTTGGTGTAACGTTATTCCGTAAAATCAGTGGTAGCAAGTGTTGCATCCCTCTTTACGGAGTAACGTAAAAGTAAAATGAGGTATAAATTTGCACCAAAGCCAAATAATGTTCCTTCAAAAAACATAGTGAAGTTACATCCTTAATACAGAGTAAGTATACATTACAAACAAGTAGGTTTGTAACAAAATCTGTCACTTAACCCGCTTCCACACAACAGTTGTATTTAACAGGTAAAAAGGCGCCAAACATAGAATTATTTCTATGTTAAACATTTACATGCTAAATTTGGCTAGTTTCTTTTATTTTATTTCGAAAATTCAATAATTATTACTTATCGTTTGCAAAAAATTAATTTATATTTCAAAAAATAAATATGTAATATTCCTCGCTTTTAAATAGAATGAAAATATTTCATATCAACATACAAAGAATCTCGTAGTGAAATATATTTGACGTCATTTCAAACTGATAGCTGTCGCAAAAATAAACATTATCAGTCGTTTTCCTAATAAACAACTTTTAGACAACATAATTTCCCATTTTCATTAACTTTCTTTCGAAAACAATTCAATTAATAAGATTTATCGTTTGTTAAATTAATTTGCAGTTCGAAGAATAACTAATTAGTAAAATTGATGCTTTAACAATCAAAGCAAAACTTTTCATATTTTTATGCACTCTCTATATGCATCTTTCTTCATATATAAATAATGAACCATCAAAAGAACTCTAATGTGATGTGACATCAATCCAAATTGAATAATATCACAATAATAAATATTTTTTCAAGGGTTTTATTTTTATTTTAAATAAAGTTTCTCGTACGTTTGGGAATGTTAGACCGGGTTACCCAGGTTCCTGAAACTCAGGTATTTCGAAAAAGAGTGAGCATAATCCAATATTGGTTTAACGTAATACCCGAAAATCCTGATAACATTTCACAGTTTTTTTTAAGCATTTCAAAGAAGAAAATAAGTTGAATCTGTGATGCAGCTTTCAAATACAATACACATTTTTAATAGTTTTTTTATCAAATCCAGGAAAATGATAATTTTTTAAACACCTAAAAAATAGATTGATTAGTTCAAATCTTAACAATGAATAGTTAAAAAAAAGTGTAGCTAATTACTGAAGCTTTACTGCCCAGAAATCCATTTATATTTTTTATCTGGATTGGCATCTTAATGTCCTAGTTAGTAATTCAATAGCTTGGAATAACATGATCTAATTTTAAAATTAAAACAAAAATAGTTGGGGCTTTTTAAAATATTGCTTTTGACTAACAAAGATTATTTTTACACACACAAAAATCTCGAAATCAATTTGTTGATTTTATTTAAATCCTCCCTTTTAACAGTCCCCAGAGCTTAAATGTTCTCAACAAAGAATATTCTTTATTTCCTTTGTAGAGAAATACAATGACCATTGCTGGTTATAATTGTCTTCTTAATAAGTAAAACAAAACTACTTATGGTGAAAGATCGTAACAAAATAGCAACGCCAAATTTAATAAAAATATAAACTTACGCTAAATATTTAAGCTTTTAAACAAATATCGCAAATTAATTAAAATATGCTCTGCCAGCTAACAAATAGTATAAAATATTAAAAACAAATGTAATATCGTGTTATTGAATCTGTAGAAATCTGCTTTAACACAAATATTGGTCGACTATATTTTTCCGTACGAGAAGCTATTAAAATGCTATTAAAAGAACATTAAAAAAGGTTTCGCCCATAATCAATATACATTATTGTGATAACTGAAAATAATCATACTTTCGAAATATTATAAACTTTTTCTTATCGGAAAGTTCTTGTTTTACTACTATTCTAGAAATAGTTATTAAGTTGTTTTGGTTAAGAAACATTTAAACGCTTGATAAATGAACTTTTCATTGTAATACTTTATTAATAATGTTTCAATATCTAACGAGTTTTTAATGCTATAGGAGTAATAAAAAATTTTATTGGAAGGTTTTCAATTAAACAACTATTTTTTTAAAAGGGAAATAAATTTCATGAAAATAAAAGAGTCTGATAATAATAAAATAAAATGGAAGAATATCAACAAATTTAAATTAAACTTTTCAAAGTAATATTTTTTCTAATAATATTTTTACATTTTTATTATGCTTTTTTAATTAATGTATTAAAACCTTTCTATATTATGAACCTATGATAGAACAGTGTAAGAAATGATTATTCTAGAATTTTGGAGTAAACTGATATGAACAATTATTTTTTTTAAATAAAATAATATGAATGATTGAATGTGCTATGTTAATAAAAATGATTGAATGCTAGAGATTAAAACGATATCCATTAAGTATTACCAACAATACCAAATAGATAAAGTTTTAGAATCAAATACTAAAAAAATAATAAATTCAAATTACAAAGTTAAATTTGTTTATAGGTAAATTTGAAAAATGGTTTTAATTTAAAATTAAGGTAGTTAATTTTTATACATTCAAGACTATTACCCCATGCAAAAATTAGTTCAAGGCTTTAGTTCATCCAAAATATATGACAAATAAAGACCAATACAACTAAAACATATATGTAGGAAAATTAAATGACATTAAAAATAAACTTTACAAATTTAAAGCTATATCATTGATTTCGTAAGAAAAGTATTAATGCAATTCTCAAATGTGTCGTTAATATTAATTAGTTACTGTTAGCACATCACACTATATTCAGAAAAGTGACACTTATGTCACGTTAACTCCATATGAGATGCTTCACTTTTACACAGACGGTGCAATATTGACTAGACAGTTAATTAAACAGAACATTAACAGTTATTTTGTTAATTTTAACGAAACAAGATTACTTCAATCCCATCTAACGAGACAAAAAAAATCGTGATCAATGAGATATCGTAATTGCATTAAAGATGCGACTTCAAGCAATTATTTTACCACATTAGCAAAAATTTTAGCCGACAAATATGCAGCGTTTTTGTTCATTTTAATGTCTTTAAAAAAGTGTCTGCCAGTGTAAAATTTTATTTTCTCTTTTCAGTATTTCCAATTCTACCAGTCGGAATTTACGCGATTCTCAGGGAAACGACAGAAGATGAAAAGTAATGACATTCTTTCAATTCATCGTATTTTCTTTAAGTATAAAGAGTTCGTATTTATTGTGTCGTAAATTGAAATGGCTTTAGCTCTTATAGGGAAACAGGAGCGGTAACAGGGACTCCAAACCGAAGTCTTTCTATTTTAATCTAATAAAAAATATACGCCAAATTACTCCGGCTGCATTAAATATTTTTACAAACTGTTTTTATATGATAAATGCTTAAGCTGACTAAAACCTCGTTTTAATTAGCTTGTTTCTTTATTTTTACCATTCCAAAGATGAAAATTTAGGAGAGGCATTTCCACGGAAGATATTACTTGGTTAACCCTGTTTGTTTAGTAGCTGACTAAAGGCCCAATTTTTTTATAGAACTTTTATTTTAACAAACATTTCAACTAAATTGAACGAATTTCAAAAATTGGTATTATGGGACTCTGTAAGCAAGAGCTATATTTATCATAACAAACTCCTTTTTTAAAAAAAATATTCAATGCAGTGGGAGTAATTCGGCTTAGAAATTTTATTGGATTAAAATAGAGAGAAGGCTTCGGTTTGGAGACCCGGCTATCGATCCCATTCCCCTTTAAAAGTCTAAACAGCATTTCCACTGATTTACGAACAGACACACAGTTTAAATAATTGTATGTACTGTAAAAAAAATTCATTCACGTTTATCACCCCGGTGCTGTATTCAAACTCTTTAAATGTGTTATGTTATTTTCAAGCATATGCGCCTCAACCACGATCCAGTTTAAATTCCCCATTAGTAGAAAAGAACAACATTGGCCAAAGTCATAGAAGGAAACGGGTGTGCACGTGCGCAAGCTGAGAAAATACAGCGACAGTAGGGTGAATTGTATTTTCAACATTAGCTGCAATAAAATGCAGTAGAAAGCGATGCGGTGAATGTGCGGTATTTTTACAGATTTCTTTTACAGTGTGGGTGAAAAAACTTTATGGGTGAAAATTTGGACAAGGTTACCCATAAGAGACAAAGTTGTTTTTTTTACGGTACACATAGGATGGAAATTATTTATAATTTAAAACAAAATGTTAGTTTATTGCTGGTATTCCTTGCTCTTTTCAATTTTTATTTTTATTTTCAGATGCTGGGCTTTGCCTGTTGAAAGTTATGAATGGATTATGAATGCTCCAAACTTGGCTAGTCTGCTAGTAAGTAAGATTCTAAAATTCCAAATTAACAAAAAGTTCTTTAAATCAATGAGTCTTAGCCTAAACTAATCCTTTAAAAATAGGGGAGACAGAGGCTAGTTTTCCCATGGTGTAAGTTTTCCACCGAGCCTTATATTGGAAATAAGCCGTTGGGGATCGCCAACTTTCTGCTTTATGGCTTATAAAGCAACACGACCTTTGCCACTCACAAGAATCTTTGTTCAGTTGGCTTTGTAATATTTTCATTAGAGCTGTTTTTATGATTTTTTCAACATTGAAAGATTTGGTATGCTTACATTCAAACCTAAATAAATCGTATTTTAAATTTACTTACATTTTGGTCATTGCCTACAATAAAAGGTCGTTCCTCTCTTTTCTTAAATATGTACTTGTTTAAAAAATAACTTAAACCTCTAATCGTCAAAGTACTATTAAAGTAATAAAATATAGCAACGGGGCAGATTTTCCAAAATTTCACGGGGCAAGAATTCCAACCATGCCTTGTATATAAACGAGCTCCAACTTTTAGAATATGCAAAAAATGTATTTATATTTAATGTGTGACCAATTAATTTAATCATACATTAAGTTCTGAATGTAAAAAGTTTTGTTTCCGATCAAAAATTGTTTACATAGCAATAGAAAGAAAGCTGGCATAAATCGTACCATTCTGAAGCGATATATGTTGCTCTAAAAACTGTCAAGAATGGATTAAGTGGCGTCAAAGCACCCAAAATCTTAAATATTCCCAAATATCGTGAATAATTGCACTGTAAAATATTATTATGCCATATTTCACCCAAAACTTTGGAGTATATTGGCTGGATAAGAAAAAAGAGAAGCAATCTCCCCCAACTTCAGTGCATGTGATGTGATTTGTGTTTAAAGCACCAAACTATAGTTAAACTACGGAAATTGAACAAATTGTTAGATTTCAAAGTGATCCAGATGATAATAACCTTTATATAACAATTTGGTACATTAAACTGGCTATTTTTTTAACAATTTTACCAATATTCTTGGAAAAATCTGTTGAGCTATTTTAGTTTACAATAAAATGTACATGAAAACAGCAAAATGTTTTTTAAGTGCTTTAAAACTTTCTGGAATAGTTGGAAAATTTGCCCCGTCCATTTTTGGCAGTCTGGGAAAATGTACCACGTATACGGGGCACGTTTTCCAGCTCAACGTGCTTGCATTTAACTACTCGCTGCCAAAAAGAGTTTTTAGTTTTTAGAAAATTAGTAATGGTAGTTTTTAGATTACCATGTGAAGAAGGCAATGATATCTTATTTTCTTCAAAAAGTAATAATATACAATAAATAAAAGTAAAAAAGTAATAAATAAAAGTAAAAAAACATACAATCAAAAAGAAGAAAATATAGAAAACTAGCCCCGGTCTCCCCTACTAACTCAAGAATAACTTTAAATTGTAAATAATACAATCTTATTTAACTATTTCCTCTAACAAAAACTAGTTATTTTCTATCCCAGAAAAATCATCAAATTGCCAAACGTTGTATTAGGACGTGACCCTTTTCAACCAAAATGCAAATGTATATTTTAAAAAAATGCAGTCGTCTTTCTGGGTAACTTTTAGCCTGGGATAAAATTCTGCTATGCACTGATGTTTTACTATTTTCTTTAATGATCAAGGACGTTTTAACAGAGTTTGATAACGCCAAAATATAAATACATTTAGTAAGCTCAGACTAAAGTTATAGGTTCAAAAATCGCCTCGCCTAAATTCAACTGTTTCAACCAAATTAAAACTTACAGATGCATCAGTTTCTACAAATTTAGTTAAGCAATATAACTAAAACTTTCTTACTGAGTTAATTTATTTGAAGGTGAATGCGATTTTTCTTTGCAACATTATCAGAGTGCTGGTCACTAAACTCAGAGCTACGCATTCCAATGAACCAAGCCAATACAGGTAAGTACTTTTAATTTAAAACTCCATTCATTCAAGTAAAGTTGTTATACTGAGACAAAGGACATTTTCAAATCTTAGTCGATATCTGTTTTCATTTTAAAATAGTTTAAATTCTGAAGTACCAGTCTTACTCAGGGGAGCTGGGGACCCCTGTCATTTAAGGCTTTCTCCTTGCATATGGAAGGTCCCAGGTTCGGGTCCGGGCATCGCCAAAATAACTCTCGACCTATAAACGGACCGTGCAGCCAAAATTGTCCGTCGAATAATACCACGTGTGGAGGGAGTGCACGATAAATATGCTCCAAAGTCCCAACGCTGCGTATGATGTCGCCCTTAACGGCTGCGTTGGGTGCCTATTCAGGTGTCGGATCGTCACTTGACTGTGGCTCTAAATTACGACGCCCGTGTCGCCAATAGCCCTCGTGTAGCTCTAGTGCGACGATAATTCAAACTAACCTAACCAGACATACTCAGTTTCAAACAAAATTACTTATCATTTGTTAACCCTTCACTGTACGATTGCTTTTGCATAGAAACTACGATTTAATGTCTTAAGTCGTTCATATTACTTAGAAAATTATAAAAATTTCTTCATTTTTTTACTTTGCAGCCCAAATCGCTGATTTATCGCTGAAAAATATTAAACTAAAAATGCTGGAAGGCAAAGGTTCATATCCCAGCTAATACCAGTCATCCTATAATTCGCATATGTAGTGAAAAATAGTATAAAAATTGACAAGTAATCACGATGCTCGATTTTTAAACAAGGCCATGTTAAATTTTGAAACGTACTCAAAAGAAAGCACTTGAAGCTTGGACATACTCAAAAATAAACACATTTCATTCTTGAGTATATATTCATAAATGAGTATATGAAAGTTTCAAACATGAGTACAGTGGTGGTAAAAATTATAAGGACAACTGAAAATTGAACAGAAAAAAATTATTTCTGAATTCAAGGAAAATGTATTTCGACATAAAATACTTCTTTATGCTATAAATCATTTAAGAACAATAAAAAACTTAAAATACAAAATTTGAGTTTATAAAAATAATAATAAACAAAAAATACATTGTTAGGAAATTGGACAAAATTATAAGGACATTTAAAATTTTCACGTCAAATCAATTAATAATTAATAAGTTACCCTTATTTTCAATTACTTTAATCAATCTTGACGTCATAGAGATCGTTAGTTTCTTTAGTGTGCTCACAGGGATATTTTTCCATGACTTTTCAATTGATGACATCAGTTCTCGTTTGTTATGGTACTGAGTGCCATTTTTGTTAACTTCACATGCGCCAAAATACCCCACAAATTCTCGATTGGGTTTAGATCGGAACTTTTAGCTGGTCAATCAGTCAACAGTTTTACAGAATTAGCGTCAAACCATGATTTTGCAGCTGCGGACACATGTATTGAGGCATTGTCCTGCTGAAATAAATAGTCACCACTGGTTATCAACGGTGCTTCTGGCAAAAGATTGTCACCCAGCATATCAACACAACTATTTTAGTTAATTTTTCCTTGAAGAAATACAATTTCTGTAGTTCCTAGAGGCTACGTAACCTGCCCAGACCATTACTGAGCCGCCACCGTATGAATTAAAAATATTTCTTTTTCTTTGCGAAGATCATACCAAAAATACTTAAACCCATCAGGTCCGTCTAGGTTAAACTTCTTTTCATCAGAAAAGACAACATCATTCCATTTGTCACCCATAGAAAAGTACTTTTTTGCAAACTCCATCCTCAGTCTCTTTTGGGTTTTTGTAAGGGGGTCGTGACTTCAGTTTTCCGTATCGAACCTGTTGGCATTTTATAAAACACGGCGAACGGTTCGAGCACTGTAGTTCAAGCCCAGTTCACGCCTTATTTCCGTCGATTTTTGCTTTTTGGAGCAAGCTCTACTTATAATTCATCGTTTATCTCTCGAAGACACAGAAGATGGCCTATATGGGTGTTTTCGTGTTCCATAATTTCCACAATTTTTCAAAAAATTATATATTACAGTCTTTGATCTATTCAATTTAAATGCTATTTCACGTCCAGCAAGTCCAGAATTTTTACAAGCGCGATTAATTTTCCTTTTTCAAACACTGAATAAACTTCGTACCTAGTGGCATGGTTGAAGATAGTGTAATGAAGTTTTCAAACACTCGCAAAATCTTTATAACACCATGGAATGACGTGTACAAAGCAGAAACTTTGCTAGTTTTATGTAAATTTATGCTTTATAGACTTACAGAAATGGAATTGTCTTTATAATTTTGTCCAATTTCGCTGTATGTTAAAATTTATAACACATTTTAAAATTATGAACTTTATGTATATTCGCAAAAAATCTTATTTAAAATGCTTAGTTTACTATTCTGGCTAACAGACATAAAAATTGCATAATTCACCCGTTATTTGTTGAAAAGATCTAGCGATTTTTCCACTGTCCTTATAATTCTGACCACCTCTATAGTATTTACTCGGAGCCATTATGACTTAGCGACATACTCAGATTTGAGCATTTTTACTCAGTTTTGCAAATGTCTTCATTTTCTTCAAACAAAAGTTTTTTTTATTCTTTTCTTTAAAAAATACCTCCTCACGCGAGTTACCTTTTTATTCATGACGTGAGAGAATTTCACACTAACTAATCATTTTTAATTTGGAGATAACTTTTTTGTTTTACGTTTAAGTGATTTATCTGGTCTGTTACTCTAATGGTGCCCTTATTTGATTACAAAAGCATTTTCTAAATAAAGTGTTAGAACTGTGAAGTGTAAATGGCTAACTATCATTAGCCATTTACTTACTTGAGCATAAAATCGCTTCATTAAATGTGATGGTTTTATGCGATCAAGCACGACATGCTTCTTTTTAAGAGCTTCAATTTCGTCTGAAATCAGTAAGAGGAATTTATTTTTAGTAAAAGGATCGCTTTGCAATTTCACACTAGCGTACCGATTTAAATAGCATTATCACATTCTTCACTTCTTTGAAAAACTTTTTCACTTCAATTTGTTTTAATCCTCCCCCCCCCCCCCCCCCTTTAATTCTTTTGAAAAAGAAGAGTAAATAAAAAAATTACCAGAATATTTGTACCTTATTTATCTAAATAAACCCATTAGCGAATAAAAACGTGAATTTAAAGTTGAAGATTGCGGGAGTTAGCGAGAAAGTGGGACAGACGAACTCCTTAAATAAGTGCTGTAAACATAACACGTAAACTTGCTCGTAATTACAGTGCTGTAAAATTAACAGTAAAATATCATGTTAAATATACGACGATGCTGTTTACAATAAAACAAAATCGCTGTAAAATAACAGCGAAACATGCTGGAATCAATGTTGCCAGCATATTTTTCTGTAAATGAACAGTGGTTTTTTTTAAATTGTACTAGTTGTCATGACTCGAAGAAGATGGAGAACGTATTGACACAAGTCGATATAAAGTGTATCTACGTTCTAGGAAAGCCGTTCGCGCCACCTTCGTGTTGGTTCCGTTGTTCGGTCTCCAGTTCTGCCTCATCATCTACAGACTACCACAGACCACCGAGTGCACCCTGTTGCAGCTCTATACGTATTTCAGCCATGCCATGGATGGTTTACAGGTATGTACTAACTCGATTTATACGTCCTCATAAAAAAGAAGTAGTTCAGGGTTTAGAACTCTTTATGAACTTTATATTATGTTAGTTTTAGAGCGTCATTTCAGTGCTTTAGGATTAAATGCAACTTTCAAATATTTGACGAAACAGTTTACAAAATAAATAGATTGTGTGTATCATTTGCACCGTATTTCACCAATATTTATGCACCAGTCTTTTTGGCAATGTCCAAAAATTTTTCATTTAAAAAATAAGGAATTTTTATTGATGTTTAACTTTTTTTTCATTTGGAACGTATTAAAAGATTATTACGGCAAAAATAAACATAATTCTAATTTCCCAAACGAAATTGTTATTTTAAAAATTAATTTTTTTATTTATTCAGCGAAAATAACCATACGTTTTTGCTCATTTCCATGCCGTTTGGAAGCTAGAACTAATTTCATGTATAGTTGCCCTTCATTTCAATTCACCGTATACCCCGTAAATATTATCATAAGGTAAAACAAATTCATAACAGTATTGACAGTTAACTAAAAAAAATTACCGACTTCTAGTTCGTTACCATAACTCAATTTCGTCAGAAATGTAGAGATCACTTTTGAGCTTGGCCTGTCAGTTTATGGTTAACAGCCATAAAACCAGATAATGAATGATGTTGCTCTAGAAGGGCGATTGTGACACTAAATGAATTATCTAATTATTTCTTATTAAGTATCCCTAATAAACTCGGGTGTCGCATAAATTGATTATGAAGCATTATGTCAACTATAATTAGGGGGAGATGTAACATTATGATCCAATAGTGTTCTCTTTAAAGGATATTGCGGTTTTAGGTGGATCTTGTGGCTGGGAATCTTTTTAGCTGATTGATACATGGTCGACAGACGTAGTAGGTTATATGAGAATAAATTACACATGTTTGGCAGAAAAAAATGCATTTTATTGCGCATTTGTGTAAAAAAGGAAAAAACACAATTTGTGCATATGAGAAAAAAATAATAAGAAAAGGTGTTTTCTTCAAAGGAAATCATTTTCAGTAGGGGGTATGATTTCCACAGACGGCCAGCAACGTTGAACACCTTTGAGGCATGGAGTCAATGAAGCTATTAATCACGAGTTGGGGTATTCTGTCCCACTCTTTTAGAAGAGCTCTGTCCAGTTCATGGAGAGTTTGTGGGGGTGGTTGGCGGCCAACAACTCGTCTTCCTAGAGCGTCCCAAACGTGCTCTATTGGATTCATGTCTGGAGAACACGCTGGCCATTCCATTCGTACGATTCCTTCCTCGAAAAGGAAATCCTCCACCAGGTTAGCACGATGTGGTCTGCAGTTATCGTCCATTAAAATGAAGTCATCTCCGATTGCTACAGCGTAAGGGACTACAATAGGTCTGGCGATCTCATCCCTATATCGGCAACCAGTCAGAGCTCCATCTCGAATAATGTAGAGGTCTGTACGCCCATCAATGGAGATGCCACCATACACCAACACTCCCCCACCGCCAAATCTGACACTTTCGTGCACGAACGCAAGATTATTCCGTGCACGAACGCAAGATTATTCCGTGCACGAACGCAAGATTATTATTACGGTCCCTCCAGATGAAAATACGCCTATTATCAGGATGAACACAAAAACGGGACTCGTCAGAAAAAAGAACATTGCTCCATTCATTTCTCCTCCAGTTCACATGCTCTGTTGCCCACTCCCTGCGGTCGCGACGATGCCTTAATGTTAGTCCAACACATACCATCGGTCGGCGAGCATACAGACACACCATGGAGCCGGTTTCGGACAGTTTGAGTTGAAACCGTGGTGCCAGTAGCCGAGCGAAGGTGTTGTTGGAGAAGAATAGCGTTCATATTTCGGTGTCTCCAAGTCGTTAACATTAAATAACGATCTTCATTTGGTGTTGTTGCGCTCTACGACCTTGCCCTGGTCTTCGGCCTGCACTTCCAGTCTCCAAAAATCGGTTCCAGATCCTGGAAATCACACTTTGTGACACTCCAATGGCTTGCGCTACTTCGGCTTGAGTTTTGCCCCCTTCTAACCTACCAACAATTCTCCAAGCTTCTGAATCGGTTAAATGACTTCGCTGAGACATCGTACGATTTAAAGAACTCTGACGTCAGAGATCTTTCATTATTTTTTTGTGCTAAGGTTATTGTTGAAGAATCAATAAAAACTTTGATTACCTTTGCAAAGAAAAGAAATTCAAAAAATAAGATTTTTTTATTAAAATATAAATCTATTAACCGATTAACGACGATTGGCAAAAATATTTGCCACGCAAAAATTAGCTTTTTTCTTAAGTTTATCTAAACAATCAAGATGTATGATAAATGAAAAACATAGTCCTGAACAATTTATGTTAGAAAAGTAAAGTTACACGAAATAATACACACGAATAAGCCCATCCTCCGACTGACCAGTTTTCCATAACCACACAAATTTTAAAAAAATTCATATATTTTAAAACTTTACTAAATGTCAAAATTAAAATATGGATCAGTCATTTATAACCATCTGGTACAGAAATAAAAAAATTTAAAAATTAAATTTCTATTAAAAATTTTAATCTTAAGGAGTGAAAACAAGATTATACTTCAACCAAATCACGTATCCGTCAAAAGGCTTAAACAAATTAATATAAGTTTATTGAATTTAGTATTCAAACTAGCAGCCTTCGGAAGTGACATTTGAATACCATAGCAAACGAATCGTAAAATATAAAAAGGTGTAAAGTCCATTAGCGAGTTTGCCACTGAGCTTCTTTCTTCCACCATTTTAGTGTAAGAAGAGGCGTTTACGGTAACTTCTCTGTGGATACGACATCTTTCTGCATTTAGCTGCTCAAATAATAAAGAATTCACAAAAGAAAACTTTCTTCACGTCCAAAACTTATAAGAAAAATAGTTGTTTTCAAACCAAAACCAATTACGTGCCTGAGCGAAACGTCAAACTAAAAGTTTTGTTTACTTCCCCATAAGCTATGGGTCTATAGAAATAGATTCATTGGAAAACATAAGATTTGAGAAGGTATTTTTCTATAAAAGTTATTTCCAAAAACAGAAAGTGATAATGAAAGAATTCTAGCTGGTTTTCGTGGTAGGTATTCTAATTTAAGTTTCTGAAAGGATGTCATTGTTTTAATTGATTTAATCGGTAAAAGTATGCATTCAATATTTTTCTAATTAAAACTTATTGGAATACCATAAACTTATTTTATCATTCCAAATGAATAAATTCTTGGTTAACATTTTTCTTATAGTTAAAAATTGCAGAAATTTGACATTAGTTTGTTTTCTAATGAAGACATTGAGATATTTTTAAAATTAAAGCGTTTCTATATATTTTTAATTCCTACTTATTTTTAAAATCAATTTTAAAGTGGCGATCTATCATTTCATTAAAAAAACATCTGTTTGACATAATTCTCAAAACTCCCGAAAAAAAAAGGTTTCTTTTATGCCAAAATTGTTATTTCGCCCATCGAAAAATAATAAAAATCATAATATTTTTTTTTAATAAATACTTTTTGATGTGCAGCCAGCTTATCAAAAATATGTGTACACGTTAAATTAAAAAATGTACTAAAATTTAACAGACGTTTTTTTTAACGCTCTTAAACACAATATTTCTTAAAGATATTAGAATTGTTCAGGACCTTTTCTAACCTTTTTTTAATAACTTTAAATTTATTCTCAAGATATTTTTATTAGTACTTCCGTTTTTAAAAACTTTTTCTTCTTTCAAATATTCATTTTAGCTTCCACACTACGTTTATAACGTAAAAAGTGGAAGGTTTTATAATCATTCAGTCCGTCTGTCCGTCCGTCACCCACTTTCACAGAAAGAACCACAAGTCCCACATACAAGTGGGATACGTCATTTTGAAGCAAAAACTCAGATTAGGCTACATTCCAAATTTCATTAAAAAAATTTAATTAGAAGTTTATTTAAAATTTAAATAACTAAATTTTTTTATCTACATTGAAATAACATGCAAATTCCATTTTTATTCAATTTTTCACTTTTGCCATCTACAAGTCCCACAGACAAGTGGAATACGTCATTTTGAAGCAAAAAATCAGATTAAGCTACACTCCAAATTTCATTAAAAAATTTAAAATAGAAGTTTATTTAAAATTTAAATAACTAAAAATTTAATCTACATTGAAATAACATGAAAATTCCATTTTTATTCAATATTTTCACTGTTGCCATTTCGTTAAACGTACGAGAAACTTTATATAACTTTTGAAAGAATATTTGAACTAAAACTTTTGAAAGAATATTTATTTATGTGATATAATTCAGTTTGGATTGTTGTAATATCACATTAGAGTTCTTTTGAAGGTTCATTATATATGTATGAAGAAAGATGCATAGAGAATTCTAACTTTGCATGAAAAAAAGATGCAAAGTTTCGCTTTTATTTTTAAAGCCTCAATTGTACTAATTATATATTTTTTTAACTGTAAATTAATTTGACAAACTATAAATAAGTTAATTTTCGAAAGAAATGTAAATGGGGAATTGTGGCGACATAAAAATATTTATTAAAAAAGATTACATCATTCTTCTTCGAACTTCAAACAAATTAAGCAAACGATAAAGTCGAATTATTAAATCTGAGAAAGAAGATTAATAAAAATAGTTAATTTTGGCGTTTAAAAGTTTGAATTACAAATAGCTAAAGGCCCTGTTTGTTATTAGAATTAAATCACCATTTCCCTTCGCAACAATCACCCGAGAAACTTAATTCTTTTAGACAATAAATTAAAATAAATTTAATTTTGCGACATCGATTAGTTTGAAATGACGTCAAATATATTTCACTACGAGATTCTTTGTATGTGGATATGAAATATTTTCATTCTATTTAAAAGCGAGGAATATTACATATTTATTCTTTGAAATATAAATTAATTTTTGCAAACGATAAGTAGCAATTATTGAATTTTCGAAATAAAATAAATAAAACTAGCCAAATTTAGCATCTAAATGTTTAATATAGAATTAATGCTGTGTTTGGCGCCTTTTTACCTGTTTAACACAACTTTTGTGTGGAAGCGGGTTAAGTGACAGATTCTGTTACAAACCTACTTGTTTTTTATCTATTCTTTGAAAGAGTGTTGGCACGGTCAAATCTTAATAACGGAAACTCATTAAAAAACTTAAAATCTTTCTTTAGGTGAACTGAATATAATTTCTTTTCCAGGTAATCTTTGAAAGTAATGTAAGCACGTTACAAAATCGCTTACTATGGGAAATTAGTAAATTACTTATGCGAAATACCATACGACTTGAACTTATGACATTCTGTAAATTATTTACTTTTTAATTATTCGAAATTAGTTAATGTTGTATGTGATAACTATTAATTTTTGATAATAAGAAAATATAAAAGTTTTGAAATTTTTTCAGGATGGTCATTGAATTTTTTTTTTTTGGTTTGGTGATACCTAAAAATTCAACAATGTACATATACATAAATTTATATAAAAGTTTCCTGCTATTTCAAACTTTTATATGAATTTTTTTTTATTTTTTAGGGTTTCTTGGTATCGCTAATATTTTGCTATATGAATGGAGAGGTATGTATTCATATTACACATTATTTTCAAATTAATATGAAAATTTATATTTATTATATAAATGTAATATATAAAATATATTATATGTTATATTATATATTATTATTATTATATTATTATTATTATTATTATTATTATTATATATTACATATTATTATATTATATATTTTTTATTGTATAAAATTATGGTATCGCTAATATTTTGCTATATGAATGGAGAGGTATGTATTCATATTACACATTATTTTCAAATTAATATGAAAATTTATTTAAAACTATTGGTTACAAATATTTCGTTAAAACAGTGCTTTTTAATTGGATCTCTTCCAGAATCTTATGGAACACCATAGAATCGCACATAATTTTTTTTTAAAAATATTTTTTTTTCTATTTATTTCCACTACAGATCCTGCACCTTCTCTGGCGTTCCATCGAAAGATTCCGCACTCTCCGCGAGTTGCCTCCTGCCCCCAGCAAGAGGATCCACTCGACGGCCCTGCTCTCGCTCTCCTCCATGCGACGGAACAAGGCACATCTGAACAACGGGCAACCTACCATATCTTAAAACACGACTGGAGACACAAACGTCAATAATTTTTAGTACATGCAACCTGTGAAACATTCTTTTTAGAGAAGTTTCCATCTTATTGTATATAACAAGGATCTATCTATAGTATATACTGGATGGACTGACGTTTAGAAAACACAACCGATGCCAGATACCTGGAGAACAGTTATTTGACTTCTTCTCTTGTCGCTGATTTTTGGGTTCTCTTAAACATTCATTAACGCCCACTATCATTACCATTTAGCGATAAAATTCGATAAGTTTCGCCAAATGCCGAATTGTTTTGCTACTGCGCATGCGTGTCTGCCATTTTCCTGGAGCCAGCTGGTCGTAAAAATTGAGATCCGTTACCAATGGAGAGATACTTCCAGTAGCAGGTACTTCGATAATCATAAGTCACTAGTGTGTTACTTTAACTAAGGTTTCCTCTTAGCGAGCGTTACCGACTGACTACTACCTCACATTGTGTTACAGAAAAATTGTCTAAATGAATGTAAAACGGTTTTCCCCATGAAGTTTGTCGATCAAGATTGTCATTTTTATTATGAAAAGAATGAAACCAAACCTTTACACAAACTGTGAAATGGACGATTTGAACAGGGAGGAGCGTAGTTTGTTTGTGGGATAAAGGCAGTGTTTAGCGTAGCTGCGACATCACCACTCCTATGGAAGCGTGGTACTTCTGATTTGGACGTGTGGCGGTTCACCACACACGCAACCTCAATATGCCATCAACAACTAGGTGGCGCTGATTTACCATCTAGGTCCTACCACTATTCTTGATTACGACGTTAATAGTAATATATAAGCCGAGGTAACTCATCTCCACCTTGAGGATCCTTTTGGTAGACTGTGGGTTACTGAGGCAGCTACAGTGGTGAACCGAGAACGTGATCGTCACCTACTCCAACGACGCTACTGCTACGATGCGCTCAACCACGGTTGCTCACTCGCTGCTAATGCACTCAACGCTGCACGCAACTCAACTCAACAGCCAACGCTGGCACACAACTCAACCGCAGCTCAACGCACAGCGAAGCAACGCGCGCACGGTTCCTTACATCGTTGTTTCTAGGAAGGGAGTGGTCTGGCGGTTCACCACACACGCAACCTCAATATGCAAGCAACAACTAGGTGGCGCTGATTTACCATCTCGTTCCTATTATTATTCTTGATTACGACGTTAATAGTAGTATATAAGCCGAGGTAACTAATCTCCACCTTGAGAATCCTTTTGGTAGACTGTGGGTTACTGAGACCGCTACAGACGTATTAGCTGAAGGGTGGTTTGTTTTTTGGGGTATAAGACAACGTTTGACGCAGCTGTGACGTCATTGTAGGTGTGGTGTTCCATTTGTCGCTTTCATTTGAAGTTTAATAACAAAAATCTTACCATGGACAAATCTACACAGGCACAGGATATCGTGACTTCAGCCAACTACTCAAGTAACCGCTCAATCGCTGCCAAGTTTCAATCACTAGGCGGGTTTTTCAGACCAGACACTGTAAAGTAATTGGATAATGTCTTTTATTTTACATTACTATGAATGCTTTTAAATGTTATGATATTAAAAAAAAGCAATGTATATTACCTAAATTAAACAAACATTTATTATAGTGTTTCAGTCCACTATGAAGTCAAATCCCCAAAACATATCCCCAACACATATAAATATATGAGGTTTTTGTCTGTTAGGGCCTTAACTATAGGTTTGTAAATTACTGTTAGACTAGAAGTGATTTTTAGCGGGAAATTTAAGTTAATGACACTTATTCAATGATATTTTTCATTTTATTCATTCACAGGGTGTAAAAAAAAATATCCACCCGTCAAAACGGATTGCGATTAAATTATTTAAAATATAAAAATAAAATGTATGTAATCAAGCATTTTTAATCTGCAAAATTTAAAATCGGCAATTAATATTTTTCTGTTGAAGTTTTATTGTTTCTAATGAATATTTAGGTGGGTTGGGTTTTGTTTCAACCTCCGATGGGGTGTAAAGAAAAGACGGGTCAATATACCAAAAAGATTTTAGTACCGTAAATAAGTTACAATACAGAGAGCTTATTCATCTACATAATCACCTTGACGATTAAAGCATTTGTCATATCTGTGAACAAGCTTTTAAATACCCTCTTCATAAAATGTAGCCGCCAAGTGAGAAAGGCGAGCTGTTATTCGTTTCTCGCAGGCAGAAGGAAACAGTGCAACGCAAATTCATCAAAGAATGAGTCGAGTGTATATGGAGACACCTTTATGAGTGATGGCGTTGTTCGTGAAGGTGCTGAAAATTTAAAGGTGGCCGAACTGAAGTTTATGAAGAAGGGGGCTAAGGAAGCAAGTCTGTCGCTACAGACGACATTGTTCAGCGAGTTGACCAAATGTTTAGGGAAAATTGAAGGTTCACTATAAGTGAATTATCGATTAGCATAGTGGCTTAGAGGGTAGCGCTTCCAAATTGACGTGGAGCTCAAAGAAACCGTCACAACTCCCATCAAATCATTGGCGGCTACATTTTATGAAGAGGGTATTGCAAAGCTTGATCACAGGTATTACAAATGCCTTAATCGTCAAGGTGATTATATATTAGATTAATAAGCTGTATTGTACATTTATTTTAGTAATAAAATATTTTCTGTGTATTGACCCATCTTTTTTTACTGCCCATAGGAGGTTGAAAAAAACAGCCCTCGTAGAAACATTGTATAATTGTAATATCACTTTTAGTGAATTATAAAGATAAATTTTTCGCTACTTAAAGTGAAAAAATTATTATATCTAAAATTAGCCACAATTTGTGTTCTGTTAAAGTTTTTTTGTGACTGATCATTATTGCTTAGATGCAATGCTTAGATTGATTGCTTAGATGCATTGTATAATAGTAACAAATAACACTTTGGTGAAATATGAAGATAAATTATTCAAAAATATTTATTGGCGAAATCTAAAGTTTTGAGGAAAACTGTATGTGATGTCGAATGTCAATCGAATAAATGTCTAATTCACCAATATACAAGTTTTGCCACAAATATCTTTGACAAACGTAGGAGCAAAGTCATGTTTTATATAATTTTTTTTATTATAATTGATCATTAAGGTTTTTTTTTTGTTAGTTCACTTAGGAATTGTAAATACTGTAAATTATAAGAATTTCGTAACAGTTACTTTGGCTAAACGATGTTACATTGCACCAAATTTTTTATATTGTGTGCTTATACTTACAAATGTTACTATTCAATAAATATATATATTCATGTCAAATTTCCATTAAAAAAGCACTTATCGTATACGTATAAAAGCACTAAAATTATATGTGTGGACTAACAGGGTAAAACATTTTATTGATATCCTTTTTTTGTGTATTAATCAGTGCTGCTTGTCAAGTATTTTTGTTTTCGTGTAGCTCAAATTTATAAAAAAATGATAATTTATTTATGCAAAAAGAATTAAACTCTAAATAATTTATTAAAATTCAAAAAATAAAAATATTAAATGGGATTGTTTCACGTCGTGAATGGCAACAGCTCCAGCGCTCTGGTTTTCATTTTTTGTCTGGAATAACTTTTGTTTTGGTATTCGAAAATTAATTTTTTGAGAATATTTTACTTATTAAAATTTTAAAATGTCAGCTTCTTGCTGTGTTGCTGGTGGATCAAATCATTTTTTTAAAAAAAAGCTTTCATAGAAAGAAAAATTTATTTTCCTCCATGATGGTCATTTTGAGAGTGAAATCGAAACAACCAATGAAATCTCAGGACATGGAAAAATGAAAACAAGAGCGTTACATGATCTGAAACATTCCCATTTACTTAAATAATTCTTAGCTCATACTGATATCTCATGTAAAAAGTATTTTTGTTTTTAAAAATAGATGCATTTTCAAGATTGTATTATAATTATTATAAATCAATTGAGTGTTTTAAGATTTTAATTACAGATTTACTTCTTAAAAAGGCAAATGCTGTTTTATTTTATTATTTTAATGTGTATTTTTGCAACTGTATTAAATGTCATAAATGTACAATTTTTAAATATAATGTTTGTTGTAAAACGCTAGGCTTTTATTTTTTGTACACATCAAACATTTCCACCACAGCCATTTATTTTCAAAAGAAAATCCTAATGCCAATTTTTTTATGCTAATGTAATACATGACTTCCTGCTATTCTCTTTATTTTGCTGGAATAAGAATTCTGAAAATAAATTGGCTTAATTTAAATACAGTTTCCTTTCCTAAGTTTACAATAGTAATTCGTAACTGCATTTTCTATGTTCAGACACCTATAGGAGTGTGGAGCAAAATGTGTTTACTTTCATGCATCATTTAAACAAACCATCTGTGGAATACGCAATTTGGCTGAAGTGTAATCTGGTTTTCTCTGTACGATATTAAAATTCAAAATTTTAGCAGGAAATCTAACTTCTTTAAATTGTTTAAAACTTACATTTCTGTTGCCGATGATAATAAATGACTGCTCCTACTTTAAATTATACATTTTTTTTTAATTTATCAATTTTTGAAAAATATGTGTGCTGCTTATGACTTATGACTTTCTTGGTGGGGGGCAAGTTCGCCGAGCACTGCGACCTCAGGTCTATTGTACTCAAACCCAGAAATGACACAGGCACAAGAGGCACACAAAGAAAGAGACGACACAAACACATAGACAAATAACAACATTTATTGACAAACACAAACATCCATGCCTTACCGGGATTCGAACCCGAACCCAGAAGGTCCAAAGGCTAGCTCCCTAACCGTTGCTCCACCGGGTCGGCATGTGTGCTGCTAGAAAACTTTACATTTATGGGAACGGGTTATCACGTCTGTATCCTTCAGAGGTTTAAATAAATTGTGACAATAATAGGAATTGCCAATATGTAATGTTACAACAATAGTAATGTTACAACAGAGTACTTGAAAACTTGGGCCGTTTTTCTAAATAACAGATTAACTTTAAGCATTGAGTACCTAAGAGATCACGATGCAGAATCTTTTTATTTTATACTCGTTATTTTCGCTAAAATATGCAACGCCTATTTTCATTTATCTCGTAGTGATACATTCATAGAGGAAAACAAATTTATAAGATCTATAATGCTGTGTAACATTATTTTTTTAATATTATTATGCACCCACTCAAGAAAGGTTTAAAACATATTTTTAAAGTAAAAACGATATCCTTTTTCGTAACAAATAAATGTTGCACGGATAGAGTTTCAAAAATGTTTTAGGCCTAGCTGTTTCGGAATTTACGGATTTTTCCGTTTAAGATAAATCCGTTTGAAAGTTATTCTTATACCTTTTGTGTTTAAAGAATTGGACAATTCTGCAAGATATAATGGTAATGGTACTAGCAAAATATTAACTTACAATTAATTAAACATTTTTTTAACACTTTTCTTTAAAAAGTTCGGCAAAAGAAACCTGATTTAAATGTAAAACATGAACAAGTCTGCCATAAACAGGATGAATTTCTCCAGAATGTCGCTACTATGATATCTATTTTCCAAAAAAAATTATCTTGCGTCTGAAATCTTTCGTTCAAAAGCATCTCCGGCTTATTCTTCCCGAACAATTCAAAGTAGTTCCCGGTCTGAGTAAGAATAACCTCTTCGCTCCAGAGGTACACATATATGGACCTTTGTAGAAATCACTTCACAACTTCAGTTTACAATTTTTCTTAATACTAACTTTTTTTATTATGAACTATAGAATGTTCAAGATTTCCAAAAATACCGATACCAAAGCAGCTGATTTATTATATGGAGAAGGGGTCGCCGGGTTAACCCCTCGCCATGCTCGGTTGCAACTGTTCTGCATTAATCGTGCAGACGAGTGCTCAAGGAATACGCTGGCTTGGAGTAACAATATTTATTTAATTAACATTAGTAAAAGTAACGAGTGTATAAACAATCGACAATTAAGTTAATGTAAAGTAAACAATAATTAGTTGCTGCGACGCGACGCCCGGGGGGCGGCAGCGTTGCCGAAGAGAAGATGTTGGTTGGTATACATATATTTTCAGGCTTGTTTGCTTGGTCACAAAGACCCGCTTATAAACCTTCGTCAAGTAAGACAGACACAACAGACAACACACACACATATAAGTGGATCCATCTAATTTTTAGAGACAGAGGCCAACTAGAGGACCCCAGAATGGCTTTGTCACCCCCAGAGGTATTCGCACTTTGGTACTCGAGGAATCCTGAGAGGACTTTCGCCCAACAGATTTATACCAGCACGTATCCGCATATACTAGGTAGTCTGGTCAGTGGTGGATCTCGAGACCCGACTCCTGAGAACCGGTTCGATACTCCGTAGACTGATGACCTTAGACCACTACGGCTCACTACGGGCCTCTGTCGAAGAGAAGAGAGAGTTCATGAGCAAACAGTCAGTTTTATACATCCAGTACCGGTGTTGCCACATAAGCTAATAAACGTGGTTGGAAGAGGTTGTCGCACAAGCACTGCATCGAGGAGTAGCGCAATGCCGCCACAATTACTTGTATTGAAAAATTACATACCAAGAAGGTTAAGCAGATTTTGGAGGTTTCTTCAGAGGTCAATTTATTGGGCATTTTGGATTAAAACAAAAGTTAAAATTGTCTATTAATCACAAACAACTGACAGAGGTTATCTGTTTATATTTCATAGCATGTAAAAAATTTGCATTTTTAACCCTCAAAACCTCACATTCTACTAAATACATAATTGTTTGGAAAATATGTATAAATAAAGAATAAATGCATAGAATTTTTTCAAGAGTGAAAAGGATGAAAAAATAACTGAAACAAACAAGCTATTCAAGAACCTTCTAACATCAAACAAGCAATATCTTGCGATAGTTTCGCCTGAGTATGAACTTGTTGTTTCGAAATAGCCATTCGCTGATTGATCGCTTTTTGTTAGTCAATACATCGATCAGAAATGTGATATTACTGGGTAAATATTGCGATCGAATATGGTATGGTTCAAAAATGACTTTCTTATCATCATAGATCGTGTTTCAGGCCAACAGATGGCTAAAGTGCGAATAAATATATTATGAATGATATTAAAGCATAACTGACTTCGTGTGCTAAGAGGGGGGGGGGGGCGGATGCGGGTCTCCAAACCGAAGTGCATTTTCTAGTTGGCGTCGTCCTGTCTCAAAAATTAGATGGATCACACTTATGTTGTGTGTGGTCTTAGATCTGTTGGTGTCTGTCCAATTACATTGACGAAGGTTTATAAGCGGGTCGCTGTGACCAAGCATAGCAAACTTGGAATATAATATTGTCTACGCAACCACCAACATATCAGTAATGTGGACATCTGTGTTAATCCCAATGTTAAAAAATATATAACAATTTCTAAGCCTCTCATTGCTCTGGCTGTATTGAATATTTTTTACAAACTATTTTTTTATGTCTATAAATGTAGCTGACTTACAGGGTTTTATAATCAAACTTTTGCAAAGTAACTCGAATATTTGTTTTGTTTTTTTTTAATTTTCAATAAATAATTTTACAACAAAATAGTCAAACCAACATCAAAAAGTAGTATTATGGAGCCCTATACGTCAGTTACATTCAATAAAGCCGGAGTAACGCGGCTTAGAAAATTACTTTTTAATTGGATTATCGCAGGAGGCGTTTTGGTTTGGAGACCCGCTTCCATTCCCCCTCAAAGGTTTGGCTAAAAAATATTCTAGGGCCACAATTTTGTTTCTTTACAAAATATTAATTACATGTTTTTATTGGCATAATACTTTTTACATTACTCATTGATAATTTTTTTTTATAAAAATGCATTACAATTGACGTGAAAATATATGTTTTAATACAAACACTCAACACTATCATTTCTTATACAGATTAATGGTAACTTCCATTAAATACCGGTATAAATTTTATCATTTGTGGTTAACAAAGTTAGCGAAATTAAATTTTTATTATGATAGTCAATATGAATACTGTATTAAATTACGTAATTGAAAGCAACTCCTGGCGAATAAAATACATTAAATATATCATTGTTATAAATTATATAGGCCCTTGGTTTGATCTATAAAATATCTAATAAACAGACCGGCAGATGTTGTAGTCAGAGTGACGCATTTTCAATTAATTCCAAGTTGATATAGAAGGATATTTTAAACAAAATAACATATTAAACTGAAACGGCTACATTATTTATAAAAGAAACTCAAAGGTAAATATTTTTAACATCATAGTTAATAAAATATAACTATATGTGAATGCGAAATAAATATATGTGAATCCTCACATATATCAGGTAATATATAAAATAAATTAATAACCTGATAAACCAACATCAAATACTTCTATTTATAGCTACAAAAATTTAGTTTTTTTATTTATTTTTATTTTTTATAGCTCGGAATATTTTTTTCGGTAATCTATTCGGTAATTCTATTTATAGCTACAAAAATTAAGTTTTTTTTTATTTATTTTATTTTTTATAGCTCGGAATATTTCTTTCGGTAATAACTCCAGATTTTTTCTTCGTTCTGCTTAATTATTAAATATTTTTCTTAGTAAACTAGGGAATAAAATGTGAAAAAACAATATTTTCCTGACATTAATGTTAAATAATTTCGAGAAATGTTCAAATTGTATAGAAGTTGATTAATCTAAATTTGTTTTTTATTAATACTGACATTAGCAGTAGGGATGGGGTAATTATGATATCCTGATGGGGTGCTGGTCAGGACTGGGGATAGGGATTAATTGGTATAAAATAGAAGTTTACATAATATACAAAACACCGTTATTATAGGGTACAATCGTGCAATTCAGGGTATATAAAGCTAGTTAATACCCAGGTAGCACCCCCATATGGGCCCACGTGGTTCCTAGTGGGCTTCCATATGGGGCCCAGAAAGAAACGACCCTTTTTTTGGTGATAATGGCCACCATAGGCCCATATGGTTTTCTTCCACATTGGCCCACCTGGGCTTCTCCACATCAGCCCAGTACAATTTTTCATGAGCAATCGATTTTGCCTTTCAAGTTGAATGATATCTTTATTAGTTAATAATATACCGAAACAATAAAAATATTTTACTAATTTGCATAATATACAGTTGAAGGATAAAAAAAATATTGTATTTGGACAGCAGTTCACTTTATAGACAGATTGGCAATCCATATAGATTTAGATGGGCCATCCCACATCGGCCCACCTGGGTTGTCCCATATCGGCCTA
This sequence comes from Oedothorax gibbosus, assembly GCA_019343175.1. NCBI lineage: Eukaryota > Metazoa > Arthropoda > Arachnida > Araneae > Linyphiidae > Oedothorax > Oedothorax gibbosus. The sequence continues at coordinate 75,946 of JAFNEN010000580.1, forward strand.
CCTGGGTTGTCCCATATCGGCCTATTCGGGTTCTTCTATAAAGCTCTGTTTTATTAAAATAGCTATAAATTGTACTATTTTTTTCTAAAAATGCATTAGTACTGAACAACATCAATTATTACACCGTGAAATTCACGGTATTGATTTTCTTTATCAAATATAATTTTAATTTGCCTCGAGGAATTAGAATAATATACGGATGCATATTTTTTATGGTACAATAATTTTTAGTTAACGATTAAACCTATTTTATTTCAGTTATAAACAGTCCATTTGACTAAGAATGAAAACCGAGTTTTAAACTACTTTAATCAATGCCGTGGGCTTGTTATGGATAGCCCACAGAAATCTATATGGGTTGCCCATAATGCCCCATGTAGATCCACGTGGTTATATTCTTTTCGAGAAAAAGCGTAAAATATAAAACTTTTAGCATCCAAATATATTAATGTCACCTAATTATTACAAATTAAATAATATTTTACTCATATTTTATCGTAATTAGCGCATAATTTGCTAAAATTTAGTACATGGGATTCACATGGTTTGGTGATGGGCTGATGGGGCCCACCAGTGCCCATCTGAACCACGTGGACCCACGTCGGACCATGTGGATCCCACATTGGTGTTCTGCCTGGGTAATGTATTTCTTTGTCAATACCCAATTTTAGCATTAAAATAGTCATAAAGGATTATTATGTAGGCTTATGTATGGATGCATGTTCTAAATAAACACGTTAGTTTATGAATATAATTCATATGCAGTTGTTGTTCGAAGTTACATATGTTACCGTTAAAACCCGAAATCAGCTAAAACTAGAATTAACTATTGAGAACTAGTTTTAACTGAGGCCATTAGTTAAAACTAGTTTCCACTATCTAAAACTAGACCTCCCTAGCTAATATTAGTTTTGACCAATTGCATTGGTTAAAACTAGTTGTAATTAACTAGATAACTAGTTGTAATTAAACTAGAATTATCTGACATGTTTCGGATAAAAGTCGAAATAACTGCAAATGCTTGACTTTTACATTATTGTGAACATTAATTTCTTTAAAAAGAAGTGGCAATACGTAAACTTAAAAAGATTTGTTTGTTGTTGCAAAGCGTCGTTGTTGCACGAAATTTAAGATCTGCCACTTTGCTTCATTAATTAAACATGAATCCATTGTTAAATGTTTGAAAAGAGGAATTTTATAATCGTATTACGACAATGTATTCTTTAAAAAAAAAACGTATAGTATCGTTCTTAAAGGAGTCTTCCAATAACCATAACGCCTTCATTGCATTTCAGCAATAATTCGAATAACTAAACTAAACCTATTACCCTAAATCGCGTTTTTTTCAGTTAATTCTAGTTTTATCTAATAGAGAAATAAGTTTTTTTATAATTAAATCTAGTTTGAACCAATATATTTTGCTTAAACCAGTATTAGCTGGGGATGACTGATTTTATCTAGTGGAAACTAGTTTTAACTAATGGTCTCAGTTAAAACTAATTCCCACTAGTTAATTCTAGTTCTAGCTGATTTCGGGTTTTAACGGTAACATATACATTCTTTAATTTAGGCTACATATTAGGCTACATTCTACATATGTTTGATATCATAAGAAAACATTATTTTACATAATTTCCTCATTTTACTCACTTGATCCTCTAGATGTATTCTTAATCTAATTACAACTTTGTCCAAACTCACTTAATTGCTTTCATAAAATACTGAAAACAAACATAATTATAATAGGGTACTCAGACAAAAAATTATCATAATTTATTTAAATATTTTTTCTCTATGAATAATATTTGGAATAATCCAAAAAGTATAACCACTTACAAAAAATCATAAGTTACGTAAATGTAGCCTATCAAAAGTCAATTAAACTTCAAAAACTTTTGGACTAGCGAATAACTTCATATTATTACTTCCAGCTAAATCTTACATCATCTTCTGAAGACCGGGTAAAAAAAAAATCTGGTGTTGATATGAGAATAAATATATCGTCATCACCTTGAAACTTCAGTAGTAAAGAAAAAAATAACCAAGTTTTTATGTAATCTAATTTACAAAAACAAAATATCTGATTTTTTTTCTGTTTCCCAAAGGAAATTGAAAAAATAAGCCAGGCGGTAGCTAACGAGAGTGGAAGAATTTAATTAACTAAGAGGTAAACTTTTAAATGAGTTAGGTGAAGAAAAATCCCAGTTACAAAGTTTTGGGTTGTATCAAATCTACTAATTAATCGGAGTAAAACTTTTTGTAAACAATCTCTACAATTACTTAAGCTAATCAAATAATAGTTTTAAAAAAATCTTTTGGTGAAACGATTATTCTGTGTTTATCAAACTTTAATTTAAATTCTTATGAAATTCAGCAGCTAAAGCACTTATTCAATTAGTTTCTATAGCTCTTTTTTTTATTTTGTACAAAAATATAATGAAATAAAAAAAAATCTTTGAAAGTTTACAAATTTGTATCTGTATTCATTTCATTCAAATAATTAAGTTTAAAAAGCTTTTTGAAAGTTGAAAAATGCGAATGTATACTAATTAATTAGAGATGTGTTGCGCGTTGGTTTGATGCTTCCTTAGATCTATTCTAACATTAAAATATTTAACATTATTTTTTTTTATCAAAACTTAAAGTCTGATTAGTACACGCTCATCATAATCATACTTGTATAAAGAAAGTGTGTGTCTTTTCTTTTTAACATAAAGAAAAAATACATATTTTAATGAAGATTCTGTAGTTATGTTCTTTACGATTAAAATGCGAACCTGCTTCCACTACCAACACTCGTTTGGTTTTCCAGGAAACGATGTGAGGGTCGATCTTTTCTCTCCCCCCCCCCCCCCCCCCCACACACACAGGGCCGGATTTAGATTTTATGCGCCCCCATGCCCGTGGTTTTTTGTCGCCCCCTCTTCACACCATCGTAAAGGAGGGAGAAAATTGACCTCATAAAGGTCTTTGTGAAAATAATTTGTATTTTATTATAATTCATCGTGAAGTAAAATTAATTAAATAAAATAAATAACAAATTAAATTAAATGAATAACGCGCTGTAGATACACACTGACAGACAAGCGAAAGATTCGCCCCTCAGCGTCACCTATTTGAGGAAGGCGAATAGGACTTTTATTCGTGGAGAGCATGTAGATGTAGACATGTATTGTAGTCTATAACATTTTATGGAAATTTTCTGACCAAAAAAAATGCGGCCCGGGCCTATTGGTAAATCCAGCCCTGCCCCCCCCCCACCCAACTTGGGTTTAGAGAGCAATTGCGATTAACCCTCACAGCAGAGCCTCACTATCTAGGATTGTCATTTGTCTGCAGTGGGTAATGGCGTTGTAAAAATCATGTACAAGTTTATTCATTGCATATGTAACAGTGTTGCATTAAAACTAATCATGAAAGTGTACAGATCCGACAGTGTGACGTTAATCAAACCAACAAAGAACTTCTGTAAATAATTCATTGGCCTTAGCAATGCTAATTCAACCAACTAGGGTGACCCGGGGAAATTATTGGACACTTAAAAATCGGTGTAATTATTGGACAGTAGGGCCCAAAACCCATAAAATGCATCATAATTTATTGGGTCTTACAAACCACAATTTGTTAATTACATATCCATCAATGCTCTGATTGATTACTGGGATTAGTTAAGTACTTTTTCTCAAAAAATATATTAATAACCCAAAGCGCTTGAAAAACAATGGTTTAAACTTTTGTTCAATCAATTCCAAATTGTGTAGAATTTTGTTTTCTTTTACATGATCTTGAAATTTGAAATGCTCAGTCTTAGATATGTTTATGAAGGTAGTTTGTGCTGAAAAACAATATTGTAGAATGAATAGTAACATTATGACATGCATGTTTAGTTTCGGGGTAATTATTGGACAAAGCGGGGAAATTGTTGGAAATGCTATGGAGTAAGACAGACAGCATCGCAATATGCTTAAATTTACTTGGTATAGTTTGTGCGATTAAAAAACACCATCTACGCAATGTTTGAACTTGGAAAAAGAAGAAATTTAAATGTTTGGTAATATTTACTAGATTCCACTGTTATACATTTTTAAATGAAGCTATGTGTTGTTAAATAATTATCAGATACACAGTACTATAGTACACACCATATCACACAATTTACCCCTTGTAGCTAGTCTTAGTACTGTGCAGAATATATTGAAAACTACCGTCCAATAATTACCCCAATTAGAGGGGCAATTTTTGGACACATGTTTATTTTTTTTCAACGTCTACAGAAAAAATAGTAAATTTCAACAATGGTACCCGACAGATATACCTAATAATTATTATGAAAAAATTACTGGTTAGAAAATTACATAAATGTGGGAGCTATGGTAAAACTCTTTGATTTTTGTCCAAAAATTACCCCGTGTCACCCTATTCAAAACCGACAGACATGTATACAGATGCTTGCTGGTATGCCGACTAATTTAGTTAAGCGACACAAAGCTATGTCAGTCAGGGCATTTCTGCATTTTAACGTGAATACTTTATCTCGGTCGGTAAGGAGGGCTATGCCCTGAAAACTAGACAGTAGGCAAACGAGCAAAAAGGTTAATTTGCTTAAACTACAAGTGATTAATTTTAGTTTCCGTTTCGAAACTTTCGAATTTTTTTTTTCAAAAGTTATGCTTCACACTTTTAGATTTTTTCAAGAAAGTGTTCGAAGAGATTTACTGAAACTTAGAAGCTTTAAATTTAATAAAATTAAAACACCTGATTTTTTAAAAATAATATTTGCGCAAATTAATTGCGCTATGTTAAACCTAGGCAAATATATACGCGTTCATATATTTTAGAGGCTAAGCAATTTCGGAGTCCTAACAATACTGACACACACGTATTATACACACTATACATGCTTAAACTGGAGACAGTTAGATGGCGCAAGTATAAATGTTTAGAAGTGGACAAGTTTCTTTCCATTAGCTGTACAAATAAATTCGACCCTATATGTAAAGTCAATTAATAGAACCTTTAAGGGTTGTTTTGTTACGAAAGAGGGAAGATCGATATAAACAGGGCTAAAAGTGTTCGGAATCAAGTGTTCCAAATTTAGCATCGAGAGGGGTTTACAAAGAGATAGCAAAAAAATAATAAAAAATAAGAAGGCGCTAGTCAATTTTCTCAAATATTTTTTTTATTCCAAACTTTACTACTACAACTGCCTGTTAATCATTTGAAAACACTACTAACATAATCTGACTTATTAATATTATTACAAATAACACAAAGGTATATTTTTTTAGTTTATAAATCAATTACGTATAAGATTTCCCTTCCAAATTTTTTTCATCTTTAAAATTAATTTCTCAAAAAGATTTCGGGACCAATTTTCTTGAATTCGAATCATTTTATGCAATGCTGACGACTTCAAATAAAAACCTTATATCAGTGAATGTGTTCTATTGTTCTGGACAGTACTCTATTAATATCACTTATGCAAACGGAAAAGAAAACGCCCTGGAAACTTTTTTGTGTGTTTCAACAGTAGGGACAAAAGACTTCCTAGTTCCTGTTTTTTTCCTTCAATAATACAGAAAAGCATCAATGTAAATAGAAAATATTTTATTTATTTTACAAAACGTCTTCAAAATAGTAGAAAGAGTAATTCTTTTATTATTTTTATCTTAAAAAATGGTTACTTAAATAACTTCTTTTACAAAAAAGTTAATTTTACATTATTTGAAACTGAAAAATCATATAAATATATAAATAGCCAAATAATTCGGCTATTATTTAAAAATGCTAATTTTCACCTTCAACTACAAGAATACTTTTTTCCCAAGGTTATAATTATCGAATAGTTATAATCAACAATACTGCAACTACTAACTTTTAAACTTAATAAAACAATTTTGTAAATCATATTTCTGCTTGAATCGAAAAACAGTCATGAGAAAATATTATTTGTTTAGCGATTTTAAGCTCATTTACTAATGTAATACGTTTAAAAAAAAAATTTATTCCCAAAATTGAAAAAAATAGTTCACAACTTTTAATGCATCTCATATTATGTTATTGTGTGTATTTATTTGTACTACTGTGAGTATTCTGAAGAAAATATATACATAGTCAAATCTAAACACATTAAATTAGCTAAATTTAGCCCCAAAAATTTACTATGTTGCATGCCGGACATTGAACTTCCAACTACTGATTAAAAAAAAATAATAAAGCCCTTAGGGCTTCTTTTAAAAGGACAAAACAAAGTCTTTTTTAAAAAACGTGTTTTTATGGATTGTTAAAAATAGTACACAACACACACTTTGACTCCTTTACAGTTTTAAGAATCGATATACTCTGATAATTATTTTTTATTATCATTGCATCATTAACTATATTTAAAACAAAACTTTTATAGAAAACAATCAGTTTAAAATGTTACTATAAAAAATAAATTCAAGTACAAAAAGATACACGTGCTGTTGGATAATCTTAAAAATGTATGGCTTGTTTAAAAATGGTCCAATTTCAATCATGTCATATAATTTATCGAGTTCTTAGCATGTCACAGTTCTGTAGGTTTTATTTTTGAACTCAGTGAAATACAGAAAATTCATGTATGTGATGGTGTGAACTGATATTTATGATTATAAATATTAGAAATCAGATATATATTCTAAAGAAGTTCCATAAATACTTTGCTTTGTTTCAGCATTACAGAAGATTTAGAACAGTACAGTAAATCTTTGTTGATTCGATATAATAAATTATTTAAATTTTTATGTAATTTTTAATACTTAACTAAATAATAACTTAAAAGCAAGTAGTAAATAAAATCAACACATCCACCCTGAAATGTCAAAAAAAAAAAAAGTTACATTTTGCAGATACCCTAAAGCCAGTGTTACAGAAATGAAATTTAAAATATGCATTTTTAAAGGAACTTAGCATTTGGTTAACTTGATTACAGGGATAAAAAAAAACAATTTCGACAATACTAATTTTTTTTCTCCAATCCACTTTAAAAGTACAACACAGTAAAGAGACTAAAAAACTCAATGATTACAGCCCTGAATTGCCATGAAACAGAGGCTAAGTATTTTGATGTAAATAGGTGCTTAAATGACTTTAGTTAATCATCTATAATAATAAAAGAGTCTGTCTGTTTGTCTGTGGATCGTAAAAGACCTACTTATACAGCCCTCTGATATTCGAAAATTTTAAGATAGATTCCCTTTTTAATACCAACATGTGCACCTGAGGCTTATTTTTTTCATATTTGTTCCATTTTTAGAGAAAATTCGAATTTTCTAAAAAAAATACACCACTTTCGCTCAAATCCGACCATTTTTTCCCTTTCGTGTTGCCATTTCACAGAATAAATTAAAATGAACGCAAAAATTAATTAAAATAGAAATTGCTTTTATTTCCTTGCCATTACCTTCAGAAACTAAATTAATGATTTGAAAAATAATTGAAAGTGCCAATGAGCTAAATGTTATTTTTTTTTTAAAAAACCAGAATGGAGGTTTTGACGGGAAATAACATTGTACAATTATGGTTAATTTTTAATTTATCAGGAAAATTGCGATGACAGTAAGTTCATATGGAGGAAGATTTTTTTTTCTGAGGATGTGCATTTTATAGTGATGTATTTTTATTTTGGAATTTTAAAGCAATATAAGTAACAGGATTTTATTCTTTATAATGAACGGGAACAAAAGCAAAGCTTATTATCCTATAGCAAATTAAATGATACATATACTTGGATCGATTTGATATTCTTTTAGTCCGTGCGAAGAACGGGTAATTATTCGCTAGTCTTTAATATAAAAAAAATGAGGATAATGTCCAATACCAAACATATAACTACTATTTGATGGCAAAAACCCTGAAACTGTGGAGATACTGTAGACCTTACATCTAAAGTCAAGTGGCTTTGTATGATTAAAAATAAATGTTAATTGAGTGCAGTTTAAACATCCTGTAAAGTAAGCATTTTGTAAACTACAAGAAGGCATTACAAGGTTTTTTAGAATATATTTAATAAAAATTAAACAACATTAAATACACAAATTAAGGGGTTTAAACATAAATAAAAGTCAGAAAACTGAACAATGACTTGAATTCATGAAAGTAATCTGCCACAGCTAATACTTCAAAAATAAAACTTAACTTTATACACAAATTTAGAATAAAATTGAAAATATGCATTTCACATTCACAAAGAAATTGCAATACAACAGTGAAAATAGGACTGGTACACAGACTTGAAATAATTAAAGTAAAAAATCAAGGGCCACTTGAAATCATAAAAGAATAAATAACAAGGACTTACACAAAATTCATTCTGATTGAGCAATGAAAGATGAATGTTAAAGATATAAAAGTATATTGAGTTTATTTTAAAGGAAAAAAAAATTTAATTGTCAATGCATTGGCCTGTTTTTTTTACTTTTTAAACAAATAGAAACAGGAATACTTTTAGTTTCGATTACATAAATATTATATTTTTAACAGCAAGAGAATACAAGTAATCCGCATCATGTCCTGGGATACTACATGAGCTTGTTGGTGGTTCTAAAGGGTAAATAAGAAGAAAAATATATTAAATAGGGTTTTTATATCATATGCAATAAATTTGTATGCTTATGCTCAGGCGTGCCCCTAAAATTCTTATATAATTAATTTAAAATACACTTTTTTTAAATTTCATTTCTAGGTCATTTGAAAAATCATAGATGTTGTTTCGATACGTACGTCAGAATTTTTTTTTAAATATAAAATTTTACACAGAAAAGTAATTTTTTTTATCTTTTAAAAATTGTTTTCGATTAAAAATTTGAAGGACTAAGCCATCCCCGAGAACAATTCTGGCTACTCTACTGCTTATGCTTGATAATGAATAAACTAGTAAAAATACGAACAAAACTATGAAATGTGTGGAGTTTAAAAAAATATAACTCAGGTTTTAAAATGCATTCATCTGAAAATTAATGATGATTAATGATAACATTTCTTTCTAGATAACTATTCTTTGGGACAAAAAAAAAACAACACTGCCATCTAAGTCTTTTTGGTACATTGTTTTGTTTTCATCATTCAAAAACGGTTGCCAGTTTGAAATATATAAATTTATAAACTGGAAGAAGATGTCCACAGACAGCTAGTTGAGAACTAGGAAACCATAAGTGCAATACAATGTATCTTGGGACAATAATGGTTTAAAGTTAAGAAAAAAGGACAATCCTGAAATTAATATTGTGATTGGGATATGGAATTGTATCAATCTTTAGCTTCCACACTATATTTATAACGTAAAAAAATTGGAAGGTATTATAATCGTTCAGTTCGCCGGTCACTCACTTTCATAGCCCAAACTACCAATCCTACAAGCAAGTGTAATACATAAAAAAATTCAGCTCTTTGAAATTAGAAGACATTTAAAATTTGATAAATAAATTCGAAGTCAAATTATTTCATTACTAAAAAAACTGCAACATTTAATGCTCATTCATAAAGCATAAGAAGCCATTTTTATTAGAATTAAATCCCCCATAGCATTCATAACAATTGCTCAAAAAAACTTGATTTCTTTTAAATAATAAATTAAAAGAAATTTATTTTTTCAACATAATTCAGTTTGAAATGACATCATATATATTTCACAAAGAGATTCTTTGAAATATAAATTAATTTGGCAAACAATAATTATTGAATCTTATCGAATTATTAAATTTTCAAAAGAAACTAGCCAAATTTAGCATATAAATGTTTAATATAGAATTAATACTGTGTTTGTCACCTTTTATCCTGTTAAACACAAATGTTGTGTGGAAGTGGGCTAAGGGACAGATTCAGTTACAAACCTACTTGTTTTTCTGATGAATTGATACTAATCCCAGAAATAAAAAAAAGATGCATACAACTTTTATAAAAAAAAACTAAATAATGCCAAGTCTTTAATATTATGCTTATGTTAGAAATTGTAACTTTAAGCCGCTAGATGACTATGTTCCGCATCGAAATGGAATATTCAATTCTACTTCTAGCATTACAAAGATATTATAAAAAGACATATTCTGGTTAAGTGACGAAGTGTGACTAATTTTAATTTTTTCCTAAATCTGTCACTAAATTTTAGTTTTTAATTGGCCGGAAGAGGGCAGCCTTTTTTGCCTATTTTGCTCCAAGACTTGCACTGAAATTGATATTAACCCCTTAAATGTATCCTTAACTCTTTTTCAAGTATGTCCCACAGATTCTCGATAGGACTGAGATCTGAACTTTGTGAAAGGATGGCTTACATCTACTTTTGACAGATACGATGTGTGAAAATGAAGAGGGAATTGGATTCAATTTATTTCATCCTAGTATTTTGATCAATATATGTTGATTAGAGGCTTAAATTTGGTGTTACATTTAGGCTGTTAAGAAATTAGTCCCACTTTGTCATTTTGTTAATACATATATTTTCATAACATCTTAGATTAGGTAAGTTTTGAATAATTGTCCCACTAGAGCTACATGAGGGCCATTGGCGACTTAATTTAGAACCACAGTCAAGTGACGAGCCGGCACATGAGTATGCACTCTACGCAACCAGTAAGGGTGACATCATATACAGCGATGGAACTTTGGAGCATATATAACGTGAACTCCCTCTACACAGGGTATTATTCAGACACTTTTGGCTGCACAGGCCGTTTATAGGTTGGCAGTTATTTTGGCGATGCCGGGACCCAAACCTGGGACCTTCCGCATGCAAGGCAAACGCCTTAACCAACTGGGCTTCACAAACCCTTTCAATGGTAAAAGTAGCAGATTCAATTTTGAAGTGGAACGTGGTCATCTAGTGGCTTAAAGTTACGATTTCTCCCACAAGTATAATTTTACATTATATATTTTTTTTATAAAAAAAATTAATTTTTTTATAAAAAAATATATGCGTTTACCTATTTGTTTTATTTTAGGCTAAGTAGTAGGTCACCATGGGTCATCGAAAAAAAATCAATGATCCCAGTCACAATGTTTATTTCAGGATTGTCTTTTATATTTAAATTAAGGCACTATTTTTTAAGTAGGTAATGGTTAGCAGCAATAGTTCAAGATAAAAATAAAAAGTATAATATATAATGCAATTTATATATATATATATTATTGTTTGTTTCTCAATTAAAATTTGAAACCGCACAACAACCTGACATATTACCCTTAATCATCTTGTTCAACATCCTGTTGATCTAAAAAGCTTTTTAAGTTTGCATTTTTTTGCTTCCAGTACTTGGTGCTTCGCTGTAAATGGCGTATCTTTTCTCTTAACTTCGTCTTTTCTCTTTGAGCTCTTGCAAGTCTGTCATTCAATTTACCATTGAAGTTTGCTGTTTTAGAACCAAATGAATTGGAAAAGAACATATCACTTTTCTCTGTATTTTTGTTCTTTGCATGCCCCTCTAAATAACTAGGAAGTAAATATGAAGAAAAATTAATTTTACAATATAACAGCCTTTATCACATAAATCTAGTACTTGAAATACAGTATCATTTATAGAGTTCTTATTTGAGTTTACTTTCGTGGCCAAGGTAGATAATTAAATTTGAAATATATTTTTACTGTAGTACTTTAGTACTTTTGAGTAGGAAAATATGTGCGATTTTTCATGAGTTGCATATTGAAGGGTAAAATTGTTCATTTATTAAGAATAACTATTCATGAGTAAGGTAAGCCACATGTTACAGTGAAAGTGATAAATTAGATAAATATTAAAACAGTTATTATAACTAACTAATTAATTACATGAACTATAATAGCTTCACTATTAATGTGTGACTGTGTGGCAGCACATTTTTGAAATATTAGAGAAAATAAGATATAAAATTTTGTAATGGTTTTCTGGCATCTGTTATACTTAAAATGCTATTACACTAATTTGAATTTTGTTGGAACCATTAATTAGCAATTGTTGATACTTTCCAGTGTCTGTTAAGTTATAAGTACGATAATAGTATGGAATATAAGGTAATTTCTTACCTGTGCTTAAACTTAAATGGTTTTGTAATAGGTGAAGAAACTGGAGATTTTATTGATGATGTCTCATGACTCTTATTGCCACTTGATTTGTTGTCAAGTGCTGTAAGCAAGTGGTGAAGAACTCCGTTTTCTGATACACTTTCAGACTTCTTCGGAGATGAAACTGATGAAATCGGAGATGAAAGTTTTGAGATGAAAGTTACGAGATTCGTAGAGTCCTCTTCAGAAGACAAGTTTGATTCGTCTAATGCGGAGATAGTGTCTGATTTCTTCTCCTTCGAAGATACATTTTTATAAGACGGAGAATCAACTGATGACTCGTCAGAAGATAAATTTTCTTCAGGGGGCTGATACAATGAACTATTCGATGATTTATCAGAATTTAATGTCAACTCTCTCCATGATTTTTCAGAAGACAAATTTTCCGAGCGATTTGATGACTCATCATCAGAAGAAACAATTTCTTCAACTGGTGGATCATCTACTGATGAATCATTCGATAAATCCTCAAAAGTTACATTTGCTTCCAAGGTACTTTTCTTTGATGAACTACTTAATGACTTACCCTTATAATTGATAAAATGTGATTCATAAGGTGGATACAATAGAACAGAACTCTCTGACAAATTAGAGAATTTGGATTTAGCCATTAAACTAAGCCTTCTTTTGTGCAAAACTGCAAGTTTTTCATTAGTTTCTCTAAGCTTGGAATGCGCTATGGAAGCTTCTTTGGACATTATGAAATCCTTAAATGTTCTTCGCCGTGATTGACCTCTTGGTTCTCTTCCTGGTAGATAACCCATAAACTGCAATTTTCCATTGGCATCGGTTTTGAAAACACTGAAAAATAAAATTAATTAAAATGGTTTGTTTTAATTTTATTGTACTGTACTTATAGTTTAAAAGAGGGTTACATAATAAATATTGTGGTAATTACTTGTTAATATATTAAAACTATAAGTATTTTATTACTTTATATAGCTAGGTATAGCTAAAAAGTTTTATAGCATATTCTCGGCCATATGCTACTAAAAAAGGCACACATTACTAATTAATTATATTCTCTATAAAACATGACGAAAATATAACAGTTCTGTAACAGCAAAAATATTTTTTAATAAATCACTGCTAGAAGTAATATGGAAGAATTAAATTATTATTGAAACTATTTATAGTCACTTTTTCTTATTGGTAGCATTACTTCAGTTTGCTTTTGCTGAATTAAAAAAAAAATGTGAGAGATCAGGGCTATTAATATGAATAACTGGTCACATGATCCAATATTTAAAAATACCCATGTTAAATCAATTTAGATTAACTTAAAATATTGTAAAACATATTACAAATTTACATACATTTTGCATTTAAAATATACAATTTTATTCTATAAAATATGTTTCATGTGGAATAAGATCATTAAAAAGATTGTAAAAAATTAAAAACTAAGTTTTCAAAATACTATGTTTCATATCTAACGCCATCATTTATCCCAGATTTGAATAAAAAATTGAGCATCATAGCCTTAAAGCCAAAATTAAAAAAAGACGAATGGTGCAAGCCATTCCCAACGGAAAAACACTGTCTGCAAAAAAAATTCTAGTTATATGTAGCACATGCACAGCTAAAGAGTTAAAGTGCTTTAAAAAAAATTAAATCAACAACAATTAGTTGAATTAATAGGAAACAAAAATTAATTTGGTTCCTATTAATTCAACTGATATGTAAACTATGTGCCAAATAATGTCAATGGAGAACATATGTATACACTTATTTTTTAAGAATTGGCTCAATGTTTTCTTTTCCATTTTCAATTTGGGGCTACTAAAAATAGTTAATAGACATAAACACAAGCTGCGAAAGGAAAGATTGCCAGATACCAATTATTTGTTACTTGGTTAACTTTTATATTTTACAGAAGGTAAACAATGCATACTAACTAAAGCTCCTTTTTAGCACTAAAATAATAGGCCGTTTCATTCAGGAGCTGTTTAGTGAGTCACTTAAAAAAAGGAATATACTTGAAAGTAGGATATTAGTCTATATCAAGCATTGGATTGTTTTCTCCATATGAATTATAAATATTCCGTATAAGTTATGAATATTTCACAGGATTTTTTTTAAATAGAAGATTCTCTTGCAAACTCAGCGCAAGGTGCACACATTTCATGTATGACGCACAAGTATAAACAATGCAGAATGGTAGCAACCCTAAGAGTTTTTGGAACAGTTAGGATATAATGGCTGGTCTCAATTTGGCGACTTGTGTTACCTTGCCAAGCAACGAAAATGCCCGAATGTGGTAAACATTCCACTTTATATTTCATACAACTTGATAGTAATAATATAACAACCCTATAATAAAGTCCCCAATTTCCAAAGTACTCCATAAACAGACGCTAATAATCTAGCTGGCGATTTTTAATAATCATTACTACTTTCCGCAAAGGAAAATGCATTTCAACCTAATATCATTTCAAAAATTTACCAATGGATCAGATTTACTGTACGGTCCCTTGTGCTGATTTTTTTTGAATTTAGCGATAATAATTTTTTTGGCAATTTGTCTTTCACTGTAAGATATTCAAATTCTATGACTTTGCACCGATGACTTTTCGCAACCCTTTGGACCGTTGTAATGATTTTCATATAAAATTTCCCATACGTATCTTGAATTTGAATCGTTTTTAAAAGAAAGTCGCAAAATACGGACTTTTGGTGCGATTTTGGAAGTTTCTAGAACCGAGAACTCGTTATCTGTAAAATTTAACCTAACAAGAATGTTATTCTTTACTAGTAGAATATTTTACGTGGATGTAAAAACCTGCGTTTTCAAAGTTGTCAACATTCCTACTGGTAGGATTCTTCCTCTTGCTGGTCTTTTTTGAGAACGTAAATATGGAAGGAAGAGCGTCCTTAACCAAACACCTACGGTTCGTTGTTTTTTGGTAGGTGAAGCAATCTTGTTCGAAATGGTCGGAACATATCTTAGTTGTCGGTGAAGGATTAAAGTCCTGGCGCCGCATTTCGAACAGCCATGCTTTCTTCAGCAGCGGATCCTTGGGAAATTTAAAGAACGAAACTCTTCTGTTTCTGCACTCTTTTTTGAGATTGTGATTCGTGCAGCCGATTGCACAGCACGAGGTTGGCATAATTGCAACTAATCTGTAGAGAAATTAATAAAGTAATTGAAACGACTAATCAACGCTAAGTTTGTAAACAACGAATACGAACTATAAAGCTTCGTCTACTACTTCCCGTCCTGTCTTATTTTAGCGATTTAACACTGTCAAATAAAGCTTCGTAATTTGTAAGCGTAAGCGAAAACTGTATTAGTACATATCTGATACGTACATAAAACACGAAACTTTTAATTATTAAGCGCACAATACTCATTCACAGCATATTATTGGTTTTTATCTTCGAATTACTTCAAAACTACAGTGTTTAGTTTTTGTTGTATTAGACAACAAATGAGCTCCTACGCCTTTCTTCCGTATAGGCTGGTTTGCTTGAAATAACGCCGCACTAAGCTAAACGAGGGCTAACTTTGAAGGCCTAACTTTTTAACGGATGAAATAAACTTCTTATGAATCTTATGATATCCTTTTAAATTGAAAAGTTGTAAAATGGACAATGTAATAAAAAAAAAAGATTTTTTAAAAAGATTTTAATTAAAATTTTCTCTAAAAAGAGTATTTGACCAAAACACGAACACCTAAAAATTTTCTGAGATATTTAAATTCTGAAAATTGGAAACTATAAAGAAATAAGTGTGTTAGATCATTAACTACTCTTAGATATATGTCATAAAAATTACATACTCCATTAGCATTCATTAAAAAAAACCAAGATCAGCTGATAACATTTTCATATACAGACAAAATCAAATGATTACAAGATATGACTTTGGCCAGAAGATCCAAAACCTTAACTTATGACTAGAGTGGGGCGGCCCGGCCCGTCAGGGCCAAGCACTGTGACTACTGGTCCATTGTACTAACCCCATTATTGAACCTTGAAGCAGGCTGATTGCTGAAATAAACCTCAGAATTTCCCTGATTGGTAAGTTATCAACCTCCTAGGCATCGATACAATGGTACCCAAGATACTCAAATATTTGTGCAGAGTAATTGTCACATTCACATAGAACATGAAACGAACTTTCCTCAACCTGTTGACATGCCCTGCAGAGAGGGTCATCTTTTACACCCATTATGCTCAGATGTCTACTGAGAGCACAGTAACCTGTTAGTAGTCCAATTGCTGCACGAATCTCTTTCCTGCTAAGGCTAAGTAATTCCTTGGCTCTCCGCCATAGAGCACTCTGATTGAGCTCCCTAGCTTGCCTTCGATTGGCTGCCATTTGCCAATGTGTAAAGTTGTAGGCCTGGAACAGCCTTCATATGGTCTTCCTAGCAGAATTATGTGGAAGTCCTAGCTCGGGCCCTATGAAAGCGGTCTTAGATCCTGCTTTTTCCAAAATATCAGCCGTTTCGTTTCTTTCAATCCCACTGTGCCCGGGTACCCAAAATAAAAACACTTTATTAAGGCGAGCTAAACTTGAGAGGGACAGGTGACATTCCCATACAATGCTAGAGGGAAAACATTGTTTGGACAGTGCAAGCACATGCCTGACTATCTGAAAAGATCCTAATTTTTTGGTCCCTACCATTCCTGTCAAGACAGTTGTGTGCACAGGCTAGAATAGAGACAATTTCAGCCTGGTATACTGTGGCAAGGTTCCCAAAAAGAGAGAATGAAATTTAGGTGTTATTAGAGACACAATAGGCCTCAACACCTGTTCTGAGGACGTTTTAGATTTGTCTGTGAACCAGACCTCATTAGCACTCTTAGTGTTAATCTGGCAGTTATCCTATTCCATACGTGTGGGAATATGTATGGAATAGCTGTCTGCAAAACTGTATCGCTGTAGAATCCAGTCCTTGTTTGCATTAAGGCAAAGATGCCAAGAGTTCCAAGGTTTTTAAAAGTAGTGGTTTCATTGGCAGCCTTCCAGTCACCAGTAAGGTTAAGCTTATCAGCGAGCAAGACTGCCTCTATTTCAACTTTCTTCGGAAGGGTTAACAAATCAAGTAGAATCTCAATGCTTTCAGAAGATGTGGTTCCATAGAATTTTAATAAGAATAGAGAGAACAATAATGCGAATCTCCCATTCACTACCTGATACTCGCATTGAAACCGCTCACCAACAGTCACATGCTTTAGGGCTGTGATATTTGGCGTTGATCCAAGGTCAACCACAAGATGGATTGCCACTCTTGTTAAATTTCTCCCTTTTTGGCGCTCCTGGTAAAAATCATAGTTCTTTTACGCGGTCTATGACGGGTTTTTTTATTGCAATCCACTTGTTTGTAACAGTTGTTTTTCTTTTTTCTTCTACATTTATATTAAAATAAGTACTTACGAAACATGTGATTTAAGAAAACTTAAAAAAAGAGTGGAGGGAACTATGATTACTTTTAATGGGTTTGGCTCGTGCAAGTAAAAACAATATTGTACTTTAGTTTAAAACAAATTTAAATTTACACAGTGTTTTATGCTTTAATTTGAACTATTTTTCTTTTTTTTATTCGAAAGAATAACAAATCTGAAAAGTTGGTGAAGATTTTTGTGCGTCTGTCTGTAACCCCTTTAAAATTTGGTTCTAGCCATTCGATTTTTAAATTTTTTGTTTAATAAGTATGACATGAGATAACCTAGTTTTTATGTAAATAATATAGCTTTTGCATCGGTAATAAAAAATAAATATTAAAAACAAGCTTAATAATTGGATACAAGATTTTTTATTCAAATAAATTAACCTTGTCAGTTAATATTATTAAAAAGTAATTAACACGCACGATTTTGAAACAATAAGGCTGATCATTTTCAGCAATTTTATGTTTATAATTCATATAGAAAATCGTTATTATAAGTTTTAAAGAAAAACTTTAAGCAAAAATAAGGGTAGAATTTATTTAAATAACTGTTGTTCTTTTAGATATATTTTAATTTAACGTTAAACACCGATGTTGGAAATAGAGACTACTGAATTAAAAATCAAAATTTTTATGTCATAAATCTTGAAATTCAAAAGTAAAACTCAGGGAAGTATGTCTGTAGTATTGAAATGCAAAAATAGATGTTTTATACACTCATTATAATTTTAAAGACTTTTTTTTTTAAAGTTGAAAACAAAGTAAAATGAATAAAAATATTGTTTTACTTAAATAACTTTTAAATTACAAAAATAGCATTTAAATACTGGTTTTTTTTAATCAAAACTACCAACTACACAAAAAATAAAGATATAATTAATCCATTATTCAAATTTCAAAAAATTGCACACAAAAAATGTAACAAATTATGCAACACACACGCCAAGTGATTTCCGAAACAATAAAAGTCAAGAAAAGTGCCACAAAATACAATGTTTAAAACACTTCCTATTGATGTTGATCATTAAACGAAACATGCATTCTCATTTCACATGCAATTGATAAGAATAAATCGTATTATAACACAGAATAAATATTGAATATTATTTTAAAAACCATGAATTAGCAATATACTTTTTGATTTTATTTATTTAGTTATTTGAATTTAAATAAGGAAAGTTTATAAAAATCTTACCAATGACATGTAAAACGTCATCCCTTTGTTAATTTTTCCTACATCCATATGCTCAGCAATAGTGTCAGACCATTTTGAGTACATTCCCCGTGAGCAGACGAATTTTTCCCACTGTGGGCTATAGAAATATACTTTCGTATTTGTTTTCGAAAACCAACGATCACGTGACCTCAATGTGACGCATAGGCTCGTTCTTTTTCGCACTCTAGTTTACTTATTATAACTCTGTGTGGTTCTAATTGCCCCTGTAATGGCTATTGCTTACCGAGTTTCAAACCACCAAATAAAAAGTTTCGTTTTCAGAAAAAAAAAAGGCGGTCTGGTCTCTTCTGCTTTGGTCTAGCCAAAACAAATTGGCTTAAGGACGGTAGAATGGTGTTATTTCAAATGAATTGTACTAAAAAAATCAATTTAACAATATTTTTGGATCAGATTTACTGTACGGTCCCCCTTGGCGCGATGTTTTCGGGTTTGGCGATAAATAATTTTTTCTGGTAACCTGTCTGACTTCGACTAAAGATTCGAATTCTGTGACTTCGCACCGATGCGTTTTCCGGCAACCGTATGGTTGGTACCGTATGGTACAGTTGGTTGAGTTTTCATAAGAAATATTCCCATACGATCTTTTCTTTGAATTTTGGTTTTTAAAAAAAGTCGCCAAAATACGGACTTTTGGCGCGATTTTGGAAAGTTCGCCAAGGGGGACCGTAAAGTAAATCTCTACCATATTTTTGTTGTATTCACACATAACAATTTAAATATATTAAATAATTATTACACAAACATGTACATTAAAATACTGCAAAAATTCAATACATACTCATTTACAATTACAGCACATTCTTCGATGTGTGATATTCTCTTTCCTTTGTTAGTAGGATTTTTCGAGAAAGAGAAAATAGTTGGCACAGAATTCGCTATTAGACGTCTTCTATGAGTCGTTTTTCGGAAGGTGAAGCATTTTGGTTCAAAATGATCAGAACATACCTTCGTACGCGCCGTAGGAACAAAATTCACACGCTTCAATTTCACCATCCACTCTTTCATGAGGCGCTTATTCGAATGCGGAAAATTATGATAAGAAACCTTCCGATTAATGCAATCGGCCTTCAAACTATGGTTCGTACACCCATACGCACAACATGTAACAGCCATTTTTTTTTCAATTACATTCGGATTAAAAAACGGACACTTAGAATGAACATGAAACAAAAGAACCGGAAAATTGTTTTTGTTTTTATGAACCGGGAGAGTTGTCAGCTACATACTTCTAGTTTTCTTGACAAGTTTTAACGATGTCAACTTGTGCTTCGTATAAGTTATGAAATATTTTTGGTTCGTAAATAATATATAGCATGGTGTCCTATGAATTTAACATTTTTATATAACATTTTTTTTTTTTTATTTAGCATAGTTAGAATTATGTACAAAAGTAAAGACATACATACTCATTTACAGCACATCCTTCGGTGTGTGATGTTCGTTTTTTTCTACTGATTTTCGTAAAAGAGAAAATTGTTGGCACAGAATATGGTTTCAGATATCTTTTTTTTGTCGTTTTTCGGAGAGCAAAGCATTCTGGTTCGAAATGATCAGAACAAATCTTCGAATACTCTGTTGGAACAAAATTCTCACGCTCCACTTTCGCTAACCACTCTTTCATCAAGATTTTATTCTTATGAGGAAAGTTATGATAAGAAACTTTTCGCTCTGCATTCAATCTCAACCATACGCACTACACGAAACCGGCAATTTTTTTTTAATTAATTTCGGCATAAAAACAACAGACACTCAGAATCAACGAGGAACCACAGAAACAAAACATAAACAATGCTGTGAACAACTCAACTAGTGCAGCCATCTAGAGTATATTTTTATTACAAAAAAATTTTTATGCGAAAAATATATCGTAAAAACTAATTTTACTTGTACACTGTGATGCAAAAGTTCAGACAATGACTTCATTTAGCTGTAAAATTTAGAATTTTGATAGTAAAGTTACAAAAACCTCCTAAACATATTAAAAAAGTATTTTGAAATGCTATAGTATGAAATGCTATAGGACACTATTATTACTGTTATTTAAAATCTAATAACTTAAAGAAATATATAGATTTAACAATCTCGCATAACAACACAAATACAATCAACAATTACACATAAACATTTACACTAAAACAATACGAAAGTTTAATACATACTCATTTACAGCACATCCTTCTGTGTGTGATGTTCGTTTTTTCTTACTGATTTTCGTAAAAGAGAAAATTGTTGGCACAGAATTTGGTTTCAGATATCTTTTTTTTGTCGTTTTTCGGAGAGCAAAGCATTCTGGTTCGAAATGATCGGAACAAATCTTCGTATACTCTGTTGGAACAAAATTCTCACGCTCCATTTTCGCTAACCACTCTTTCATCAGATTTTTATTCTTATGCGGAAAGATATGATAAGAAACTTTTCGCTCTATGCATTCAATCTTCATTTTGTTGTTCGAACAACCATACGCACTACACGAAACCGGCATTTTTTCAATTAATTTCGGAACACCTAGCGTATTCAGGCCGGAATGCTATTTGGCGACTTTTGGCGTTCGTGAAAAAGTAAACACAGGGTTGCTACAGTTAGTAGTATTTTACGAAATATTTTTATTAATTTCGGTACGGCATCAGTAAATTCACTTCGGAAAAATGTTTATTTTAATTTTTAACATCAATATTTGTTTCAAAACGTTGAAAATTTATTAAGATTAGTTAATTTAGAATAATAATTACGCAGCTCGTAGGTTGGTTGGTTGGTAGACATATATTTGATGGGCATGTGGTTACATTGTGGTTACGAGTTTGTTTTTGTTTCGTAGCTGGTTTATTGCTTTTCCAGATGCGGGCTTATTCCTGTCATTGTGGTATGGCTTTTTTTTACATGACGTATATCTCTCGGTTGCATTTCTCGAATTCGCTGCTTCTGCTCACGGAGTGGTGTCGGTAGCGTGAGGAAATAGTTTCATATGATTTTTTTTTTGTTTTTAACATGTCTTGATAGCCCAGTAATGTTTTAATTGTCGAAACGTAAAATGTTGTACGCAATATAACATATACGTTACGAAATTATCCCATCTGCGCCGCGTGTTGTGAAACTCGGAAATTCTTCGACAATCGAATGTAGAAACTCGGCCAGTGTTGGGCAAATTTTAATTGCAAAAGCAATTAATGATTAACAATTAATTGTTCATTGTTACTACTGCAATTAATCAATTGTAATTGTGGAAAACTGCGATTAACAATTAATCAATTGTAATTGCGGAAATGAATTGTTAATTGCAGTAGTAACAATTAACAATTAACTAATGTTAACTCCGACAACCCGACCAAGACCGACAACCCGACCAAGACCGACAACCCGACCAAGACCGACAACCCGACCAAGACCGACAACCCGACCAAGACCGACAACCCGACCAGGACCGACAACCCGACCAGGACCGACCTCCAGACCAAACCGACCTCCAGACCAAACCGACAACCCGACCAGGACCGACGACCCGACCAAGACCGACAACCCGACCGACCGACCAACACCGGTCGGTCGGGGTAATTGATTAATTGAATGCCCAACACTGAACTCGGCCCATGACACACTTAAAAAAACCGCTGGTACCCCCTCCGGGCCGTCGATTGTGGCTACTCGGCAATCCTCCGGGCCGTCGATTGTGGCCACTCGAGCCGTGATATCCTTAAAAAAAACCGCTGGTACCCCCTCCGGGCCGTCGATTGTGGCTACTCGGCAATCCTCCGGGCCGTTGATTGTGGCCACTCGAGCCGTAATATCCTTAAAAAAACCGCTGGTACCCCCTCCGGGCCGTCGATTGTGGCTACTCGGCAATCCTCCGGGCCGTCGATTGTGGCCACTCGAGCCGTGATATCCTTAAAAAAACCGCTGGTACCCCTTCCGGGCCGTCGATTGTGGCCACTCGAGCCGTGATATCCTTAAAAAAACCGCTGGTACCCCCTCCGGGCCGTCGATTGTGGCTACTCGGCAATCCTCCGGGCCGTCGATTGTGGCCACTCGAGCCGTGATATCCTTAAAAAAACCGCTGGTACCCCCTCCGGGCCGTCGATTGTGGCTACTCGGCAATCCTCCGGGCCGTCGATTGTGGCCACTCAAGCCGTAATATCCTTAAAAAAAACGCTGGTACCCCCTCCGGGCCGTCGATTGTGGCTATTTGGCAAACCTCCGGGCCGTCGATTATTGCAACTAGACATGTGAAACTACGTTTGGATTATAATTTATTTAATTACTTTTAATCCAAAGTTGTTAATTAAGTTTACACTAATATACAACACCAATGAAATCTTAGTATTATAATCGGCCTACGGCCGATTATCAATGATATATTTGAATTATAATCGGCCTACGGCCGATTATAATCCAAATATATCATTGATAATAAAAAGGGAATCCAACACTGAATTAAAAAAAATCGAATATTATTCATTCAATAATAAAATAATACAAAATAATATTTACAAAAATACTTATTAATAAAAAAATCCCATATTTAAAAAAGGAATTTAATTACGCATATTTCGTTACATCATTACTCTAAAAAGGTAAGATAATAATAAGATAATTTCTTTCAATTTAAAAATTCATCAAAAACTATTAAAAAATTCATAAAAAAAACTATTGTGAAACATCGGACAGATAAGAACGACAAAATTAACATTTGGGTTTCGATTAAAACGTTTGTCAAAAAGCAAACCAAACACTGAAATACATCATAAACCTTAAACCACTCTATAGATTTTAGTGCATTTTATAAAACCAAACCTTACCCACGTTGCATTTCGAACAAATACTCACATACACACAAAACCCCGAAATTTCAAAATAAACCCATTTTACGCTTTACTATTTTTTTATATTACTGTATTTTCAAACAAACCAACTAACTCAAAAATAAATTAGTTTTTGAGATTTGGCAACAAGATTGATGTAAACTTCTACTGAGTTGAACTGGAATGTTTACCAAATTAAGTACGTTTCCGCTACTTGGCTGCAAAAGTTAAGCCGCCAAACCGAGACCGGCCCGAATACGCTAGCAGTACCTTAATTTCGGCAAAAAACAACAGACTCTAAGAAGTAACGTGGAACCGAACCACAGAAGCAAAACATAAACAATGCTGAGAACGGAGAACAACTCAACTAAGTTTGTTTTCCCTCTTACGATTTCGAATTTAAGCTCAGGTGGATATGGCCGTGAATGTCCCCCATTGTTTGATTTGCTATAACAATTTTTTTTTTCATAAAATAAAAATTTGTATGATGCAAAAGTTTAGACACAAATACGAGATTATGCTAATTTAAAGTAGATAATGTCCTAGCTTCGCATTTTTTTAATGAATTGTATTTTTTTTATATGATAAATTATAAAAACACGATATCCGGTGAGCTAAACAGAATAGGTTCACTTATACACCAAAAATACAATGTAGCCACTCTAAATCTTTATTCAATTCATATTTGCTTAAATTGTACAATTTAACATCTCTAAATACGAACCGAATGCCTACCAGTCCATCACCTTAAAGTTTTGCCACGAATTCGTAGATTTTAGACATGCGTTGGCCGATTTTTTTGATGAAAAGCGCAGTCTTTCCCTTCCCATATAAAATCACAAAATAGCGACATATTATTCTGTTTTGCACCTTAGTACAATGCAGAGATAGTCAACTTTTCAAAAACGCCAAAAAAATCGTCAATTTTAACGTAAATTCACTATAAACCATTACGAAAGTTCCTTCTTTATACTGAAGTTTGAAATTTCTTGAGAAAAACCGGTTTCTTTGAACCGGTCTCTTTAGTGCTATTTAAACACGTTCGGTTTAACCGAATATTGAAAAATAAGCTTTTGAAAATACCGTTTTTTTTCCCTCAAAACCGAGGAGGAGGAACATTTATAATGGTGTGATGGGAATTACGTTTTGACGATGGTTTATAAGCGGGTCTTTGTGACCAAGCACACAAGCCTGAAAATATATATCAACCAACCAACTGATTTGTTTTAGTTTAGCTAAAATAACGTCACACTCTATATCTAAACAAGGGCTCATAGGTACTAAAGCCCTGGATTCTCCCTGTCTTAAGTAGCGACAAGCTCAATCGTCCGCCATCTTGGGTCTCCGGGGGAACGGCTACGCTACGCTTCGTTTTTCTCCTCGTACTTCGCTCTCTTTCTTTTCTTTACAAATTGATTAAAGACTATTAAATTTATATTTAAAGAATTAAATGTATAAAACTTCATTCTTTTAAAGCATAAAAAGGACTTTTTGACTGATTTTTGATTTATTAAGAAGTTAAAATCTCAAACCTTCGATTCTTAAATGGTTCGCGTTTAGCAGCCAAAATGATCGATTTGCTTGTAAATTTAACATTAACTGCATTTCTTTAATCCTGAGTAATAAATTTTTAACCATGAATAATTAATATATTATATACTAATATTATATACTGATATTATATACTTATATAAAAAAACACCTGGCCTGGATTTTGGCAGGGCCGCTAAAATCCTGATTGAAATACATAAATTTTTACTAACCTATATGTTTCTTTAAAATTAAATTTAAAAATTAAAGCCACATTCTAACATCAATTATAAATTTCTATTTAGACATTCTCCTGTAACAAATATTTATTGCACATGCAATATTAAATTATCTTAGAATCTAAATAAACCCACAGAAATTACGAAAAATGTCATATTTTATTTAATAACAGTAATTAAAGTGTACATTTTATAAATAATAACCCACAGCTATAAAGCTATTAGCAAGCAAAATATATAGATCACATTATCTCTGATGCAGCAACTCTCATTCCAATGCTTTTGTAGAACATTTTTTTAATTTTTTTTTTGTTGAAAAGCTTTATTTTTCTTTTTGATTAAAAAATGCACTCTATGATTAACAAAAATATTTACAATTTTAGTGATCAATTCACAACATTGAGGGAAATCTTTGAAATGCTCCATTACAGATATTAGTAGAAGATTTTGTAAAGATTTTAAATTTATTTTTGGCTGTAGGATTTGCTCTTCATTTGATCTTAAAAGATTTTCCAAATGAAGTAAAATGCTATATACTTCTTCAGAAACATAAACTAAGAAATTAATATCTTTTTTAATTCTTTAAGTTTTGAAAATGATTGTTTTGCAGTTACACAGTTATTATTAGATAACTTATTTTTACAAAGGGAACATTGTTTACTTCGATTTAGTTAATATTTGCAATACATCCACATAAATAATAAAGTGCACTTTCTTCACTTTCTGGCAGTCGACATGGTACAGTTAGTTTTTATAGAAATTTCATCTTTGTCAAAATCAATATCAAAGCATATTTTTCCAGTGTATGTTTCCAACTGGTAAGCGATACAATTTAAATCCTTTTTTTGAACTGTTTGCGCATCCAAAAGCACAACAATTCGGCATATTCGTATGAAATAGTCTTTCATCTATCAAAAACTAGCTTGGTAAAAAATTATCTAAACATAGTTAGCAAGTTTTCGCTGAAACAAAAACGATGACACTCACAAGACCGCAATTCCGACTTTTTTGTCGTTTTTGAAGAGGTGACTATCTCTACATTGTACTAAACTGCAAAAAAGAATAATATGTCGCTATTTTTTGATTTTATATGGGAAAGACTGCATTTTTCATCTAGAAAATCGGTCAATACATGTCTCTAAATCTACGAATTCGTTTCAAAACTTTAAGGTGATGGACTGGTAGGTGTTCGGTTCGTATTTAGAGATGTTAAATTGTACAATTGAAGCAAATATGAATTGAATAAAGATTTAAAATGGCTATATTGTCTTTTTGGTGTAAAATTGAACCAATATTCTGTTTAGTTCACCGGATATCGTGTTTTTTTTTAATTTATCATATTAAAAAATACAATTCATCAATAAAAATGCGAAATTATGCCATTTTCTCCTTTAAATTAGCATAATCTCGCATTTGTGTCTAAACTTTTGCATCATACAAATTTTTATGTTATGAAAAAAAATTATTATAGCAAATCAAACAATTATGTTCCAATTATAGCATTTAAAAATACTTTTTTAATATTTTTAGGACGTTTTTGTAACTCTATCAAAATTCTAAATTTTACAGCTAAATGAAGTCATTGTCTAAACTTTTGCATCGCTGTAGAAAATCGTTTTCATAGAAACCTGTCCAAATGTATGCTTTCATAATGGGCTTGTTTCAACACTTTGCTACAAAAACAAAACAACCAATGGCATCGCAGTTCGGATCGCGTGACCTTTTTTAAAACCAATGAGCTGTTTCGACACTTTGTCAAAGAAAACCAAACAACCAATGAAATCGCCGTTTAGGGAGCGTGACGTCGAAGAGAAATATTCCCATTATCATTACAAAAGTGAATATTACACTCATGTCCAAAATTATATTTACATGTATTTCTTTCTTCTGATTTTTTTTAATTTCTTAAAAAATCACAGTGAATTACGTAATTTAATTTTGACGACTTGTAACACGAAATATAACACATATTTTAGCACATAAATAATGTATTGATTACAATGGGGTTGTTTGACGTCGGGAATGACAACAGCTCCAGCAGTCTTATTTTCATTTTTTTTGTTGTCTGGAATTATTTTTGTTTTGGTATTCAAAAATGAGTTTTCTAAGAATACTTTACTTATTAAATTATCAAGGTACCAACTTCTTGCTGTGCTGTTGGTTGTTCAAATCCTTTGCTAAAGAAAGCTTGCATAGAAAGAAAAGTATATTTTCACCTATGAAGGTCATCTTAAGAGTGAAACAGATGCAACCAATGAAATAGCAGAACGGGGAACAATGAAAACAAGACCGTACAACATCTGAAACATTCCCATTAGGCGTTGCGCAGAAATGACCAAAGTAAAAACACGCTTTGAACACTTTCATCTTAAAAATCTTAAAGAAATTGATCCGTTTGAGGAAGTATTTATATAAATATCAACAAAGTTTCTGTAAAAGGACTAATATATTTATATAAAATATTTTAAAAGAGCTAAACATTTAAATTATTTATTATTATTATTTTTTTTTCTGTTCTTGCGGTTAATATGCTAATATATTTTATTTTTATCGATGAAATAAAAACAACATTTTTTGAACATATGACAGACTATATAAAATGTATTTCATGTAAATTTCAATGCAAAAAATTGATTTAAAAGGGAGTTATGGGTATTAGTATTATTTATTGGTAATTATGCATATTCTGCGTATGTGTCAGACATTTATAATTGTTTATTCCAATATACTAGAAAGTGGATGCTTTTATAAAGGCTATGTCCGCCGCCTGTCTGACCGTCACCCACTTTCATAGACCAAACAACAAATGATACTGACAATAAGCGTGATACGTCCAAAAATTCAACTCATCAAAACCATAAATCAACGAACATCTCAGAAAAAATTATAATTCGAATGATTAAAAAATAACTTCAAAGTTTAATACTAATTGGAAAAAACCATAAGAATGCCATTTTTAATGGAATTAAATCGCAATCACCAAACATATGGTAATCGCACATGAAACTTTGTTTATATACTAAACAGAGATTTAAAGGAAATTTAATTTTAAGAAACACAGACGTAATTTTTAATTTAAATTTAAGTCATATATATTAATGAATAAAGACTCTATTTCTAAATATTCCTTTTTGGCTCGTTTTGTCAGTGTCTTTTGTTTTTTAAACGGTATTTATAACTCAATTCGTTTAGTTATGTTTCGAAGGTGATAGATAATTTCAAGGTTGTATGCTGATATGAAATGTTTTTCTTCTTCTTGTGTGAGAAATATTACATTTTTTTCGAAATGCAATTGCTGAATTTAGCAAACGATTAGTAATAATTATTGAATTTTCAATAAAAAATATTTTGTTTAATTTTTGACTTTTAAAAGTTTAATATAGAACTCTTTCTCTACTCTCTCTCTCAAATGGGACATTACAAATTAATTAGTATCTAAATTTAACACATTTTTATAATTTTAAATAAAAATTGATAACATCAGTATTAATACGTCACTTTTCCGCGTACTGTAGGGTACGATACATACGTGTTTGCTCTTTGCAACGAGAGAGTTCCTTTAAAAATAGATCTTTCCCCACAACAGCTGTTCTCTGCAGCGTCTCTCCAGTCGATGGTTTGGACATTTGCCACAGTATTTCGCAATGCTTGGTCTTCAGGTAAACACACGCTTCCGCAGATAGTGTAAGTGTAGAGCATGGTTCTTGTAAAACAGCCGCTTCTCTTCGTTTATGTCATTTATGTTTGGGTTTTATTCCCAATCATTGATTGTATAATCAGTGCTGGATGGGGGGGGGGGGGGGTAGGTACATATATATATTCCGGCTTGTGTGCTTGATCAGAAACCCGCTTATGAAGCCTTCGTCAAGTAAGACAGACACAGAAAGAATTTTTTACTGTTACAGAGAAAGGAATATACACCCATAGCGAAGGCGAGAATCGAACCCGCACCCGTTATAGCACGCAGACTGCTAGCGTAATGGTCCAAACTACTCGGCCATCCGAGCCCCACAGTGCTGGAAGCAGGGCCTGATTTAGGAAAGCTCAGACTATAGGCGCCACCAATTTAGGGGACCCTTTTACGGAAAATGTTGTGTATGATTGCCAGTAATGCTGGTGCTAGCTGACCGATGTATAAAATTTTCGCTACAATTTTATTGGCTTCCTTATAAACATCGATCAAAACAATCACATTAAGTCAATTTCTGAGACAAAGTGAGCAAAACACAAAGTAGAGTATTAGAATTATTGTTTTTTTTTTTTTTTTAATTTACTGATATTTTGAGGATTTACAGAATTTAGCATAATAGAAACTAAAATATTGGGTTCCAAGGCTCGGGCCTCAATGGAAGATCAGGCCTTGGCAAGAAGTGTGGGCAAACGCATCCCCCAACGTTTCAAGAAAATGGTCAATTGTCCCCCCACTTCTAAAGTCACTCTTGTTAATTATAATATTTATTAACTTATTAAGGATTAGAGTAAAATAAGCGAATACATATCAAACTGGGGATGGGGGGGGGGCACTTTTAACTGAATTGGGGGCACCCCCTCCCCCCACACTTTTTTCTTCACTTCTATTACTGTGTATAATCATTTTTTCTTATCATATGTTTTTTATATTTCGGTGAAAAAGTATTCCACTTCAACAAACGCCACTTGTTGTACAAAAATATAAATAACTACAACAAACTGTTTGCACTGAATCTAAAAATTTTATTTTTTATTTTTACTCGTTAACGTTAAATTGAGTAAAGAAACGCTACTACATATGCAAAAACAAAAACATAGTCAATATCTCTCAAACAATTGAAATTTGTATAACTATACCTTACTAAATGTTTTTCTAATTAAAACTCAATTTGCTATCATTAACATTATGGCAGCCTATTTTCATGAATAAATATTAACTTAATTACAATCGTAATTAAAAAAAATAATATTGATCATAATAAAAAATATATTGAAAAAAAATTCAAAGAAAAAAACTCAAAAGCAAAAAGAAGCTTTTTAAAGTACAGTAGAACCTCGATTATCCGTCCCTCTTTTATCCGGAACTCTCTGTTAACCGACCGTCTCCAAGTCAAGATAAAAAAAATCTCCATCAAAGACGCCAGTCTCAGAAATCTACGGTGATTAGTGAGGAATCTAAAGCGATTCTGAAATTGGAATTCTGCACAGTTTAGGAAATCGGGAAATTCCGGTGTTTAAGAAATAAGGAAAATTCGGTGATTTTAAGATAAACTTCGGAAACTAAATAAGCAAAAGCGAATTTCTAAAATTTAAGGAAATTTCGGGAATATTTAATATTCATGAGACTCCAAGCGATATCTTATATATAAATTAAAGTCCCATTTTTTCGTTGTGACGGCATCACGCCTGAACGGTTGGACCGATTTCACTAATTCTTTTTTCGTTGTGTTTGTTATTGTCAAGAGAAGGTTCTTAATGAGTGAGTTATTCGAAATTCGAACCCGAACGGGTGTAGGAGTGCAAAACGTGATTTCTCCATAGGAATGAATAGCATTGTTATGAACTTTTAATTTATAAATTTCGTTTTCTAATTTGAAAAAAATTTCAGCGCGTTCAGCGTGAGCGAAAATTAAGTATAAACACGTCAGAGCACGTGAGTTTAATTTGTAGGATTGTTATTTGAATATCATTATTTTATTTTATTTATAGAATTTAAATTTTTTGATTTTTTTGTTTCCGAATTTAATTGATGTTTATAAATGGTAAGAAGTGAAGATATTGCTACAATGTATCATGGCAGTAAAGGCGATTACTATTCTAGATCTGATGAATACTTCTAAGAAATGTTAATTCCCTCTACGTATAGCGTAAACACTTTATGTTTATGAAACTGTCAATTTGGTACAGCTATGATATGGCAAAAAGGCAAATGTTGGCATTGGCGGCTTTTGGCAAAGTTAAAAATTTAGCGTAGGGTAGCTATTCCCATCCAGTTGTATGGGTTAGGGTTAGTTTGAATTATCGTCGCACTAGAGCTATACAAGAGGGATAGTGGCCACGGGCGTCTTTATTTAGAACCACAGTCATACGACGAGCCAACACCTGATTAGGTACCCAATGCAACTTTTACATCGTACGCAGCGTCGGGACTTTGAAAAATATTTAACGTGCACTCCCACCACATGGGGTATTATTCTTTGGACATTTTTGGCTGCATTTGCCAAGGATCGATGGATTTTTCGATCAACCTTCAATTAGAATTCAATATTCATAGTAAAGACAAGACAACGTCTGTCGGGTCAGCTAGTCTACAATAAAACAATAAAAAATAACCACTATTCCTAGAATTCCACTCAGAAATTAAACAATGTCGTTTTAGCCTTTGCTGCGAAGTCTCAGTTTCAGAGATAATACTAAAAATTAATGTTTAAAGCCCCAAAACCAACACGAATTTCGGACGTTTAGCAGATTTGAGGTTCGCAGACTTTCGGTTCCTCTGTGCTATAAGTTTTACTATTTAATGAAAATTCTCTATTATTCGGAACTTTCGATTATCCGATCTACCTCCCGTACGAATTAGATTGGATAATCGAGGTTCTAGTGTATATAATCATTTAACAATATGTATTTCAATCTCAAGATTAGGCAGGGGTGCCTACAGGGGGGTCAACGACGCAGACTGCGTCGTTGACATTTTAGGGGGGGGGGGTTGATTTTTTTAATAAAAATTAATAATAAACGGCGTATTTTGGCTACCAAAAAAAAAACCTTTACAAACCCTTATTCTTTTTAAGTAACTACCCCCCCCCACCAGCGGGGCCGATCCCCCCCAGAGCTAACGACGCACCCCCCCCCCCCTAGAAAATTATTACCCCCCCCCCCCCTAAAAAAACCGGTGAGGATTTTTTATTTATATGGGCAAATGGGAGTACCTAACCAAAGTAGCCTCTAACTACATCTTTACGGTGTATACAGAAAACCTTATAGTAAAATGATATTTCAAGTACCATTGAATGGGGTAACTTAACTTTATCCCAAGAATTAAAACCCCAGTACTGACTTTCTTCTTAAATATTTTTCTACTGATAGGTCAAAGCAGAGTTGCCCCTAATCGAAAAAGGGAAGCACCTTTTGGAATATCTTTTATAATACGGAATTACAAGCTATTTTTAATTTTCCTTTAAAAAGGTTTCTTTACAGCCAAAGCTATCGGAATCTAAATAATTGGTAAAAAATTCCGCTCAAAATTTATGTAATTATATTATTTTTTAAAACAATAAAAATAGCCGGACACGTGATCCATTCAAAAACGGCTTCCAATTCATTCCCTCAATTCTTAATGCATAAAAAAAGTTTATCTTGGTATAGCTTTTTATTTAATACAACACATTTGACATTATCAAACACATCAGAATTATTTTATAATGTTTACAGAGATTGCTTCACTTAAAAAAAACCTAAAATTTAAAAAATTAAAGTTAAATATAACAAAATTCTTACCGTGAAACTCGGAATTGCACTATTTAATTGTCTTCAATTACCCAGACCCGTCACATTTGAGACAAGACGACAAGTATTTTCCTACTGATTCTAAAGCAATCATTTAGTTATTTTGGCTTCGAGTCTAATTTGGCGGGAAAAAGTCAAAAATATTATCCGAAGGTCATTAATGCGTAAAAATGTTATACAAAGTTAAGTTCGAAAGATTTATGAGCCAGCTGCAAAATATGGCGGGAATATCTCATTGATTCCATTGGCAAACTATAATGCGAACGTCATCAATTCACCGAAATGTTTTATAAACTGCGTGCGATTTATGAGTGTTTACACTTTGTTACAGTGATCGGATTGTTTATTGGAAATAATTGTCAGAAATCGTATCGTCTGGTAGACGCCAACGAACATAATTATAACTCCTTTTTTCCCTGGTGTTGCTTTGAATTATGGTTGCCCATCCCTATTCTTTGAAGGCAAAAAAAATGCATTTAGTGTTTTTTAAAAAATTCGCCAGAGTACAAGTTCTGAGCCCCCCCCCCCCCCCCCCCCCCCCCCCGGTGTTGCGTCGGCTGGGGGCAGATAATGAGTAAGAATAAGAGTTAGCTGAGTTTTTTTTTTTATCAAGATTGGCTGTTTATTAATAACTTTTATAAAAAATTCAACCCCCCCCTAAAATTTCAACGACGCAGTCTGCGTCGTTGCCCCCCCCCCCTTGTAGGCACCCCTGCCCCCCACACAACACACCAGGAACCAAACTTCTGGCGAATGGAGTTACCAAAGACACCAGACCCGCGATACGCCTTTTTTTTCTGCAACCGAAACCTATTTGGACGTTTGATACTCGGGAATCTTCAAAAGAAATAATAAATCGATGCCCAACCCCAAGCTTGGATAGTCAAAACAACAGCTGCATCATCTGATAATGGTGAGAAACTACATTGCAAATGATGCACATTTTGTCTTTTTCTTTGTGAAGTGGGAAAAAAAATTGAACACGTATATTTTGGTATGTGACTTGAAACTAATAAAGAGAGCAGAAAAAAGCGAACGCCAATCGAATCTATATAAAATAACGGATCGTTCTTTTGCCCTCAAACTTTTTATAGTACATTATGTAAGATTTTGCCAATTTTTAAGTCCAGAAATTTTTTGCTGGAATTTTGCTCCATTTCATCTCAATTTTACTTTGATTTTTTACGGGGAAAAATAACGCGATATTTGACGAGACCCCTCCCCCCCACCACGTGAGATTTGGTGATATTCGGGTAGACCTCCGCCCCATGGATGCCCCTTGTTGAAGGTTTCCCCTCTTCTAACCAAAATAGGTTCCAGCTGACATTAGACATCGTCATAGCCCGCAAAATGTTTGCAGAATTGCATTTTTTGCATAATTAAACTCACTTTATTTTTCATTCAATACATAGAACCAATAATTTAATGCAATAAGGCATCAAACATTTAATACTCAAACAACATTAATATACGAAATGTGTACACTATTCAATTGAATTATAAGTCTTAATGGGATGGTGTTTTATGAAAACGTGCTGTCCCCCAGCCCCAGCTGTTATGAGAAACGTTTAAGTCAACAAACGTTTCAATTAAAAAAAATTATAAGGGATTTTTAAAAAAAAAAACTTACTAGAAAGCAAAAGTTCACTATCCGATTAAAAAAAAATACTTTTGTTTGTGTTTCAAGGATATGACAACAGATCCGATATTTGTTGCAATTTGACCATCCGCTGATAGACCGTCTTTGTCCGTCCATCCCTATATTTTAGTGCTTACAGAACTTCTTGTTTGAACAACAACAACAAAGAAAAACATAAAAACTAACTTAAGATATTAAATTCTAACAAAAACTTGTTTGCAAATTTTCTAATTTTTTAAAAGTCACATAATAAAATAGGAATCGCAACGAAAATCTTTAGCAATCTTGAAAATCAGAATATTCTATTTTAAGAGGCCGGGCGTCGAAGAAAGAAATATTGTGACTCTGACAATTATTTCCAATAAGCATTCCTTAATAGCTGCTATAGCATTTGCAGCAGACATCATAAATGATAAATCTTTCGAATTTTGTATAACATTTCTCCTGACAATCAATGACCTTCGGATAATATTTCTGGCTTAGCATACATAATCAAGCCATTTTCCCGCCAAATTTGACTCGAAGCGAAAATAACTAAATGATCGCTTTAGAAATAGAAACAGTAGGGAGGTACTGGTCTTGCTTTGAATGTGTTGATGATTGAATTAGAGTTTTACGGTAAGAAATTTGTTTAACATTTAACTGTAATTTTATATTTTAATTTATAGTAACTGTTTTAAGTGAAACTATCGTAAACATTGCAAAATAATTCTGCTTTTTTTTGTATATATATATTGTCAAATGTGTTTTATTAGATAAAAAGCTATGCCAAGACCAAGAGAAGCATTTTTATGTATTAGAAATTGGAAGCCGTTTTAGATTGCATATCACGTTTCCGGCCATTTTTATTGATTTAAAAACTAATATAATTAAAAAAAATTTTAAATTTTTTATCTAGTTCTTTGAACGCCTGATAGCTTTTACTGTAAAGAAAACCTAGTTAAAGGAAAATTAAAAATGGCTTTTTTACTTTTATAAATTTCATTCAAAAATGTGCTTCCCTTTTTCAGGTTTCTTGCACACATCTTAAAGATGTGGGTATAGGTTACTTAGGTTAGGTACTCCATTAATCCATATAAAATCCAGAACGTATTTTTTTTTTTGGGGGGGGGGGGTGCGTCGTTAGCTCTGGGGGGGGGGGGGATCGGCACCTCTGGATTAGGAGACATTACCAGTTGTTATTTCTGCAACATCCGTGCTCAGTAACCTTCAGAATTTAACAGAGATCCTATCAACACAACCATTCTTTATTTTGAAGCATTTGAAATTTTTGGGTGGTTAAATTTTTTTTTCTGGAACTCTTAGATTCGACCTCTGAATAATTATAACTGTAGACACCTTGTCCCAAATACGTTTAGTTAGTTAAATATAGTTTTCCTTAACTATAACGTTTCACATGTTTAAAATTAGTTAAGAAAAGTCGGGCCAGGTTTGATTTGGTTGAAATAACGTCGAGATAGAGCTACACGAGGGTTATTGCCGACAGGCTTTATATCTTAGAACCAGGGTCAAGCGAAACGGCCGACACCTCACCTAGCACCCGAACGCAACCTTTATAATATCGTAAGCGGTGGCAAAAGTCGAGCCAGAAGTATACATATATTTTTATACACATAAATATTTTGATTTAAGCAGACAGGACTTGTTTGCTTATTCACAGCACACCAAAAATGTGTATGTTTAACCCCCAAAACCTCAAATTCCATTAAATTGACGTGACCCTCAGCAATTGTTAAAAGATAAATAACTTGAAAAACATACTTCTAAGTATATACTTGTTTGAAAATATGTTTATATAAAGAATATTTGCGTCGGATGTTTTTCAGGAGCGAAGAGGTTAAGTGTCACCCTGCCAAATATGACATCATTTTGACCGTGGTAGTTCTCGTTTTACAGTCCTATTCAAACTTTAATTATAATTACCCTCAAGTCTAAATTCTACAATTGTTAAGGGTTGTCCCCATTACGTAAAAATTCACACCTTCAGTGACTCAACGCGGAACAATGAATGTTAATAAGATGCAAGAATTATTATCGAGTACTTCAACGCATTACCATATATTCTAAAAATGAACTCATCTTTACGGGCATCCCAGATACCAATGAATGAGTCATGGCCAATTTTGCGGTTAATGTAGTGAAACAGTTGTAATTTAAATATGTTACTGTCGGTTTTAAAAAATTTCTTAATTTTTTAATAATAAATTTAGACAATATTAGTCGTAGAAAATTTAGGGAAGAAAATTACAGAATAGTGTGAAAGAATTATAAAACAACTTTATGATTCTATGATTCTACAAAAATATCCTCAAAACACGATCACATACATGGTTTTGTTTTATTCGTAATTATTTTTAATAAATTGCTCCTTAAATAAACATTGCTCGTCTTTTGTCGTTAAAACTTGGTTAATTTTGTTATCATTTGCAGAACTATAAAAATTAATCTTTTGATAACTGTAGAAGCTGTTTTTCCTCAAACGTAGTTTTAATGCGGGATAACTTCTTAACATGTAATGTTTTTTTAGTGCTTGTACTGGAATGTTTTGGATATAAGTAACCATATTCTTTTTTTTTTGACGGTAAGAATTAAATCCAGCAATTTCTAAATGGTAATCACGAAGGTTTATGACAGAAAATGTTACTTAAAACCACTTCCGTACAAGATTTGATTGTCAGTTTTTAGTGAAATTTGTAATTACAATATTGTTTTTTCTTGCGAAAGGAAATACTTTTTATTTGAAATACGAAAAGAATTTAAAATAAAAAAATAATATTATTTTAGTTATAATTCTTCGGAATTTTAAAGTGTTAAGTACAACATTAAATCTGGAAACTCCAAACGTTTAAGGTATCCGAACAAGTTCGAAGCACTTTTTTAAAAATATGTACTAGAAAACAACTTTAGAAGTATTTTTGTGCATATGTGAAATAAATAACTATATATAGCAAGTAAAATCTGTCATACATACCCAACTTTTTAAAATATGGTAATTTTATGCATGGTTTTTGCAGTTTTTTGTCAAAAACTTCAATGAGGCTAGAAAAAAAACTATTCGACCGATTAAGAAAATAAAATCACCAAGTTAAACTGCAAACTTATGCCTAGGGAATATACCCGAAACCAAAAGATTTTTTTTTAAATAAAATTTTTATTAGTAGTCGAAAAAAGCAGTCGGATTTTCAACATTTTTTTCTGGCGTGTCAAGATTATTAATATGTCGAAACAAAATAAAAAAAAACATATTTCTTCCAAGTTTCTTAGGTATATTCCTCAGACAGCAATTTCTTAAATTGGTAGAAAAAGATTTTTTTTTAATTCCTCAATAACTTTTTGAGTTATCTTTTTCCAATTGAAGCTATATATTGAAAAACTGAAAGGCGAGAATTATGTCTATTTCTATTGACAGTTACTAAATTAATCACTACGTTCGTTCTAATGGCGGCACAGTTAAAATAATGACAGTTTTAGAAACAAGAAAGCCTGGGTAATAATATAAACACGTAAAAAATCATTTTTATTTCGAAAAGAACATTTTCAACTTGTACGGATACCTTAACATATTGATTTGCAATTCATATGCGGCACATTATCGTTAGTAACACAAATTTTTGAAAATTTCAGTTAAAAAAAGAGGAAGCCATACTTAAAGGAACTGACCTACTAAGCTAACGCATCCCATTAGACACTTAACCAATTGACTTTATCTGTTTTTTCTTACATTAATCATTTAAGTAATAGGAATTATTTAAAGTGAGAAAAGTATCTTTTATTTACATTAACCCCATTTCACGTTTTGTTTTCTTACCTCATAATGAGTAATCAATAAAATTTGGTCCGCTATTTAACGTTATTTGATTGCTATAAATAAATTAATAGCACGTTATAAATAGTATTTCATTCGATGTATCATATACTTGATTCACAATATAATACAAATTTATAACATATATTATTATAACATATAATAATACATATATTATTACAACATATATTACATTATTATTTTATATTTGCCCATTTGAATACCCAATCATAATTTCATTAAAATTTAAATACCAAAGAGAAAAATATTCTTCGTAGGTGTTCCCATTTAAAAGTAAGAGAATAAATGTTTACTTTATTCAAATTTCACGCTCAAAATGCGACAAAACGGTTAACCAACTCAAACATAAGAAAAAGCATCTCAATATGGTCATGAATCCGTGTAGTTTGGATGATTCAGCGACCTGTTAATCTTCCACACTAGCAGCCTTGGGGTTCAATATATGAAGCAGAATTAGTTCTGTCGCCTTCAAATGTCTTCTGAATCAATTGAGAGTGATCTACGGCGAGATAAAGGATTTGGAGGACATTATATTCATGGAACACAAGATTGATTGAATTGAAGTTTCAATTTTATGATATTCCTGGAGATAAGTTGTTTACAAGTAGATATGAAATGGTGGTTTATTTCTAAAGCTGAATCTTAGAGTGAAACTTTAAAACGTTTGTTTTTAAATTTTCACTTTAAGATTCAGCTTTAGAAATAAACCACTATTTCATATCTACTTGTAAACAACTTATCTCCAGGAATATCATAAAATTGAAACTTCACACAATTTAATCAATCTCAAAATTCCATAAAATATATTTCCCAAATTAAATTACCAATATAAGCAGTTTCTTGTCGTCTATTGCAAATGGGGATAGAAATGAAGCTCCAATGGTGAAAAGTCGAAGTATGTTTAGAGCATTGGAACATTAAAGAAGAATGTAACTTTTTTACTACTCTTAATTTATAATTATACGCCATGAAAAGCATAATGATGTTTAAAAAAATGTCAAAGTGTTATCAAATTATGTGTTAATATTGCTACTAGCATACATTTAACGGTCAATATTTTGATAATAAAGTGTTATTTCGTACTTCAATGACGGATTTTTTTAGATAATACTTTTTATTAGTAAATAATATTGATTTACAGTAATTGCGTGACAAATTAACTTAACTATTTAATTTAAAATAACTTCGTATAATCGGCACATTTCAGATGACTTATTTATTATTTCCTTCTAGTTTATATTCCTGACTTTTCCTATGATCGGTGCTCCGATTAGTGAATTATTTTCTTTTAGTATTTCTTTTGCCACTCAAGACCTGAAACATGCCAATTGTGTCAAAAAAATTCAACCGTCTGCGTAGTTGATAAAAACAACATACGAAATATGAAATCTTCGCACTCTTTGCAAATCAGCAATAACCACATTATTACCATATTAACATATCACTCAAAATTCTATGATTTCTCAAACGAAGCAAACGTAATGAAGGCGTGGGAGCGTCCTTCCTCAACTGCGCAAAAGAAATCGAAGCGTATAAAATCGCCAACAAAAGCGGCGTCTCTGGTTCCAATCTAAAAACAAAAAACAGAACCAAAACAAGACATTCGATTTCACCACGTTCTTTTCTTCTGTCCTTGAACCCCGTCGATGTCCGTCCTTCTCCCTCGTACCTTGTTTCGCGCCCATTTTTACCTTGGTCGACCTTCATCTCGAACATTCGAACGCGTGCCACTTTGTTCAAAATTAAAATGAGAATGAGATCCTTTGACATCAATATCGTTTGGTTACTGGTATTAGGTTGGAGGAAGTTTTTGCCTTCTGCTAAAATGGTGGCGACGTCAATGATGGAGTAATCATTTGCCTGGGTCATCGCCAACAGGTGGGCTCAAGACAGGAGACATCTTAAAAGACAGGATAGTTGGCTTAATTTCATTTCAAAGAAAAGCAATAAAATGTTCACCTAGAGACGATTTATACCGAAAGAAAGCTGTTTCATGTAGCTGCTACTGAATAAAAACATTTAAGTGTGATTTCATCTAATCATATAGGCTCTATCTCCAAAGAGAAATCGAAACCCTAGTGCAAATTGTCGAGTTTTTTTCGTTTTATTATGAGATGTTTTGTGAGAAGATTATTGAGTTTAGCTTATTCGCTCTAAAGGTCTACATACACGATTTACACGCCCTAAATGTAGAATTCCTTTCACAACTTCATTTTACAATTTTGTTTAATACTAACTCTTCGTTTATAAATTAAAAATTTCAAGCTTTCCAAAAATACCAGTACCGAAGAAACTGATTGTTTCATAAATTACTTAACTTTTTGGAAAAAAAAAACTCAAATCAAATTTTTGAATTTAGCTCAAATATAAAAAAAATTAACCACAAACAAAACCTAAACACTGCCTTTTGGTATAAATAGGATCTGCATGTTTTTTTTTTTCCTGCTGAAGTTCATTTGAATAAAATTATACAAAGACAATATTCAGAAGCGCTATAGCTAATACACTTTAGCTATCTCTTAAAAAACATAATAACAAAATCTAATTTTTAAAACCAGATGTATTAAAGTAGAAAACGCCCTTAGAGATAATAAAGCTTTTAATATAAGATCAAAATTCATGGGAATATAATTCGACACAAAGCAAAGATTTATAAACTTTATTTTAATTCTCAATGTATCAATCAGACATGTTTTATTCATGGTCGCCCATTATATGAATGAAAGTAGATTGTAAAATTCACGTTAAAAATAATTTGACACTACTCTGATTTAGAAATGTTAATATAATTTCTTAGAGACCCCTTAGAGAGTTTTCACTGCATGACCGACGATAAAATAAATGATCGTTTTATTATGAGATGTTTTGTGAGAAGATTATTGAGTTCAGCTTCTTCGCTCTAAAGGTCTACATACCCGATTTACACGCCCTAAATGTAGAATTCCTTTCACAACTTCATTTTACAATTTTCTTTAACTCTTCGTTTATAAATTAAAAATTTCAAGCTTTCCAAAAATACCAGTACCGAAGAAACTGATTGTTTCATAAATTACTTAACTTTTTGGAAAAAAAAAAC
Source organism: Oedothorax gibbosus (assembly GCA_019343175.1). Lineage (NCBI taxonomy): Eukaryota > Metazoa > Arthropoda > Arachnida > Araneae > Linyphiidae > Oedothorax > Oedothorax gibbosus. The sequence goes on from JAFNEN010000580.1 coordinate 117,219, forward strand.
TCAAATCAAATTTTTGAATTTAGCTCAAATATAAAAAAATTAACCACAAACAAAACCTAAACACTGCCTTTTGGTATAAATAGGATCTGCATGTTTTTTTTCCTGCTGAAGTTCATTTGAATAAAATTATACAAAGACAATATTCAGAAGCGCTATAGCTAATACACTTTAGCTATCTCTTAAACATTTTGTTTGCATACTCGCCTATTACACGAACGAAGATTTTAAAAAAATATCTGAACAATAATTTAACAAATCGTTTTTAGTAATTTAAAGTAAATTTTCAATGAAATCATCAGACATTTTGTTTGCAAGAACGCCTTTTATACGACTGAAGATCGTATAAATGTTATAAATATTATAATGCAAATTGCGATAATACATAATTTAGAATTTTTTAACTAAATTTCAAACTTTAAATAAGTCATTTTCTCTAATGCTCTTACGTTATACACAAATTTTAAAAAAAACAATGTTAAAAGTAATTTAAATCATGCTGATTTATTAATTGTAACTGAATTTGTAATGAATTCATCCGACATTTTCCTAATATGTGGAGGTGTGAGTGTGTTCCGCGTTTGGAACACACACAGGCAAAATGGCAAACAGGTCAACGCGACTGAAAATGAAGTGGCTTATCTTATGCATAGACTGAAGATTCGCATGACTCAGGCATGTGCTTCGGTTTGACAAAGCTTTAAGGTCTTCCCCTCGCACGATTTTTTTTATAAGATGGCAAAGCTCATAATTGGGCCTACTGATCACCAAACCAAATCAAACAGAAGTCGAAAATAGGAAAACTGTATAAAGGGAAAATATGAGCCGTATTACCGGGTTTCCGAACAACAGTCTTCTTTCGAGGTTAATCCAATTGAAAAAAATTAAAATGTAACTGGCTTACATGGCTCTATAATACCACTTTATGAAAGAGGTTCAAATATTTTTAGAATTTTCAATAAATACTTTCACAAAAAGATATTCTAAGTAATTTCAAAAAGTAGTATTATAAGGAACCTTTTGTAAGCCACCTACGTTTATCATATAAACCGTTTGTAAAAAATATTCAATACAGCCGGAGTCATTTGGCTTAGAAATTATTTGTCTTACATTGCATTACACAGAGATACAATGCAATGTCTTTTCCTATTTTCGACTTCTGTTTGAGTTGGTTCGACTTCTGTTTGGTGAATCGGCTACACTGTTAAAAATTTTGTGCTTGGTTTCACCATGATATTGGTTCCTAGTAGATGCAACGGCCGTGTGGCCAATTTTTTTTCGGTGTTTGGTTGAACCATTTTTCTGGAGTTGAAAACAAAAAACTGAGAAATGGTTCAACCGAATACCAAAAATATGGTTTAACGTTTCACCACACAGCCGTTGCAGCTACTAGGAACCATAAGTACCTAATTTTTAACAGTGTACCGTTCCCATAAAGCATGAACGTTGTACAAAATTGCTAACCAAATCCTAAACCAACATTTAATAATCAACATTTAATAATAACCAGCATTTAATAGTTAGTAAGTTGCAACTTCGTCAAAGCGTCGCATCGGGCTTTTATAACCCGGAGAGAATGTAAGAGCAGCTTGTAACATTATGGAGATGGAGTTCAGGTGTACGCCCATGCACGACTTTGGTATCTTCAAGATAGGCAGTACCTCTTTTAAACTAGACATTGTTGTTAATTTAATTGCTTTCAACTTTTTCTTTGGGTCATGTATTTCCCATTTTATCTATTTTCGTTGTTCACTGAAAAACGGCTAAGAACTCCTTTAAGAAAATTCATTTGGAAAAATGCACAAAACTAAATCTCTTAAGATAAATGAAATCAATACGTTACTATTTTTTTTAATGAAAATACTTAAGTTATGGCTTCTTTTTCCTTTCAAAATTAGTTATGCTTTCGTTATATATTCGTTTTGTTACAAATATTAGCTTTCTCTTAGTCACAAAATTGAAAATAATATTCCCTTAATGTGTCCGGTTTTATTATAAAAATCTATTTGAAGAATGTACTAGTTCAGTCGAACCCCGTTAACGCGAACTCGGAGGGAACACCGTAACATTTCGAATTAACCGAATTTCATGTTAACCGTCAGGATTTTTTTTACATTGAACCCGTGAATAGTTTTTTAAAAAAATAACTTCTCTAAAAAGTATTTTAATTGTATAATGTAATACACTAATATACATATTTAGAAATAGATAAAAATTATTCCTTAAAATGTTCGTTTGCCGCTGTTTTTTTAAGGTTTCGTTTAATTTGTTCTTCGAATAACTAAGAAAAAAGTCACATTCTGAATTTTTTTATTCGGGTTAAGCGGGATCCCGCCAAAAACAATTTCGTGTTAAGAGATTTTTTAGATAGATTAGCTCAAACCTTTATAGGCCGGGGATTTGCTTTCAGTTCATCTTAAGCGAAATTTCGTATTAAGCGAGTTCTCGTTAACGAGGTTCGACTTCGATGTCACTTTCTTCAAAGTATAAGTAAAATATAGGGGCCGACCCGTTTATTCGAGAAAAACAATTTACGCCACTATACTGTTTAGACGCCCCGCAAAATGCAGGCTATTTTACCCTTGCCAAAATTTTATTTTCCGCTATATTCTTTGGCTAATTGTGGATTCATTGGGTAACTTAATTGGTCTAACTTTTTGTGGGGACGTATTGGATTAATCAAAAATTTTTAACTACTGCGTTACACACAATTTTTGGTATATAATACCCATAGATATCATAGTTAAAGTATTAGATTGTCAGATCACGTGACCTCCAATGCTAACGACGGGACGTGGAGGCCGAATAAGAGGGCAAAATGGCCAGTGTTGCTCCCACTTTAAGGAGAAAAATACTACGAAAAAATACCATTTAATTCTAAAATTACAAAAAATACTATAAAAGGATTTAAAGTCACTAAAAAGATTCTAAAATGCAGCTAGTATTTTTACGATATTTTTTTTGTAATTTTAGAATTAAATGGTATTTTTTCGTAGTATTTTTCTCCTTAAAGTGGCAGCAACACTGGCCAAATTGCCCTCTTATTTATGCGCGTCCCGTCGTTAGAATTGGAGGTCACGTGATCTGACAATCTAATACTTTTAACTATGATATCTATGATAATACCTCGTTATATGTATATTAACATATCGCTTTCAAAAGACAACAATACTTTTCAGTATTTACATATCCGCATCCCAAAATTACCTTAATTATGCACGTTCGTCCTTGGGTGCTGTAATTATTAAGTGTGACCTTGTCTTCTCGCGTCTGGCTGCTAATGAGTGGCGACGCAGGTAATAATGGTGTCCTGACATTACACCCACTCCCATTGTGCTACATGGGGCGTCACCTGCTAATTGCGGTGTTATAAAATTCCTATATCACCGTGACATTCCGAAATAGACAGAAAGCATTGTAATAAATTTGAGTGTAATGTTGGATAGGTATTCGAGGTATTTGGTATGGGCGGATTGTTATGATGATAAAAGGAATTTGATTTTCGAATTGTTATTGAAATATTTATCCTTTTTTGACTAGGTTGATTTTATTTAAGTGGTAAATGTGGAATTAAATATTTTTTTATTAATGCAGATGAATGTATCTATCTTAAGCCTCGAGTGCATACTGCTGCCATTTTGCAACTTATAATTTTAACGACTTTATGATTTTAAAATATTGTGGATGTTCGGCAACTTCAGTAATTTGTCAACGATTGGAAGCTGTATTCATGTGTTTGAATAAAGAAGGTAATTATTTAGATATATTGATTTTAGGTTGTATACAATTAAAAGAATACAATTTCTCTCCAAATTTAATGCATCATCCGCAATGTTAAGTCTATGGGATCGCCAACTATTGCCAAAACTTAAAAAAAGTTCCAGTGCAAATAGATTTTTAAAAATATATTTCTCCTTAATATATGCGAGGATAAAAGATCGAAATACATTTTTTTTTTGAGTAAATATTAAAAAAAAAATCATGCATTAGAAAGTTTGAAGATGGCCAGTTTTTGCTACAGCGCCAATAACGTAAGTATGCTTGAACGCTATAATTTGATTTAGTTTTGAAGTTTAAAGGCCTTAAGAACCTTTAAAGCAATTGTTACAGATAAAACAATTTAAAAGTGTTCTATTAACCTTTATTTCTGAATCTGAAAAAAATGTCTGGAATTTAAATAACAATCTATTTATTGCAGTAATGCAAGTTTACATCTTTGCCAAACTTTTGTTTAGGTAAGTTTCTGCAAGCCAGTAGTGGTACATCTGTCTGAGGCTCTTCACTTTTTGTATCAATACATGTAACATGCATTTTTTTTGCGAATATTATAAATTTATTCCAAAAAATTACTACCTTAAGGAATCTTTCGAAATATCTTAATACAGAAGTATTGAGTCATTCCACGTCGAATCGCCCAGCCCAAAATCTTCATGTCACAGAATTCGATCTTGATTTTTTTCCAAGTACTAGAGACAAATTTATTAGACCCGTATTTTTTATTTTTTCAAAATTCCAAGAATTAAGAAAGATATGATTTTTTGAAACCGAAAGTTAAGCCTTAACTTTTTCTCATTTAGCATTGCGGTCTATGGGAAATTGAGTATTTTTGAACGGGTATAACTTAAATGGGCAACCTGGGAGCAACTAAATAAATTTGTTCATGGAATACTATAACCAATGGTAACATTTTGGTAAAGTGCGCTGTTGTTCCCAAAACTCCTTCTACTGAAATTATTTTTTTGAAAGTCCGAGGAGGTGATCCACGAATAACATTAGTTCCAATGAAGAAATGGGTGCAATAGGATTGTATAAATTTTAAAAGAAATACGGCAAGCGATTACACTTTGTTTTAATAAAATTCAAGTATTACGTACAAACATTTAAGTATGCGTAAGAAGTTTTTTCTTTCTTTTTTTTGTGTTTTTTTTTGCAAAAACGAATCTTGATAATATGATGGGATGGCCTAAATGGATAACACTATCTTCAATAGGGATGATGGAGTTATACAAATCTGCTCCACTTGAATATTAGTTTAGAATCTATAAGCTAAAGTATTTAAGTAAAAAGTTTCCAACAGTACTGAATTTCCGTCATCTTAAAAAAACTTTGACTCACTAAATTGCCAACACATTGAAATCCCTAATTTTTTTGAAATAAAACTTTGTTCGATAATTTTATCGAAAAAATCGTCTGCTGCTTTAACTTGTTGTACTAAGTAATTTAATTGATGATTGGATTTTTTTTGGTTTATTATAAATATAATTTAAAATTTAAAATGAGGAAAATACTTACATTTTTCAATAATACGAAGTCATTTAAAATGTGTGCCATAATATTTGAAATTTTATTATTATTAATTAATTTAAAAAATCTTATCGCTTGCACATATTCTTTCATATACACAATACTATTGTACCCATTTCTCCATTGGAACTAGTGTTATTCGTGGATCGCGCCTCCTCGGACTTTCAAAAAAATAATTTCAGTAGAAGGAGTTTTGGGAACAACAGCGCACTTTACCAAAATGTTACCATTAGTACACTGTTAAAAATTTTGTGCTTGGCTTTACCATGATATTGGTTCCTGGTAGCTGCAACGGCTGAATGGTGAAACGTTCCACCATATTTTTGGTATTAGGTTGAACCATTTCTCAGGTTTTTGTTTCCAAATCCAAAAAATTGCCTCTCGACCTACGGTCTCGTGAAATAAAAGCCACTCGCTTAATAAAGTATTATTTTCGGCACTAGTTGCTTAAATAACTATTTCAGTTTTATTTATAAACTAGCAAATAATACGCGTTCTTTGCAAGGTTTGAAAAATCAGAAACAAAGTACATCCAGATATTTAGTCTGCTAAAGTCTGCTAAGAGTTCTACGGTTTATGTATATCTTGTCTCGAATCGATTGTAGGTGACAGTTACTTCTACAAACCTACTTGTGTATTATTAAAGATGATCCAAATTAGTACATAGTTGCCTGACTATCGATATTTAGGTTAAAGAAAAATATTACCGTCAATAAATCATCTAATATAGTAATTTGTTTAGCAAACGCTAACATTCCTGGACTAAAACTAGTTATTTTATAGCTAGAACTTGTTTATGGTGTTATTCTAACTAACACGTTAAAATTGTTCATTATACATTATAATAACAAAATATGACCGATAAATATCTCTTATGGTGGCTACAAAAACTACCTCTAAAATAAACAGTCAAGTTGTTTTGCTTAACCTAGTTTATTACCTTCAATTTATTAAGCTTACACTTATGATATATTTTGAGCTCTGAGTTTTTTCAGGCTTACCTTAAATTAACATTGAATAAGACGTTTCATAAGTCAGAAAACTATCATGCTTGATAAGCCACATCATCATTATTTTATTATTTATTTAAAGGTCTTCAGCTTACATAAGGATCTATTTTAGACTACATCTCTTTTTCTGGCATAGGTTCCTACCGTCTTTTTGTTGCTACACTTTAAAAGAAGACTGACGAATAGTTGTAAATTCAACGTTGCAATGTTGACAGAAAGATAGATTCCTTTGACACCAGCTTTCCTTCCAATTCTTCTAATAATTTTTTTGAGATTTTTTTCTTTTGAAAATCAGAGTGGATGAATTTCTTCTGTCAAGTCTGTTGTCTTTTTTTTACTATTCTTTGACGCGATATTATTGCCAAGTTTTCGAAATCGTAATTCTATTCTTCTAAACTCGAGCACCAGAAACCTGGCAACAGATCAGTGTGTGTGTGTGTGAAATAAAGAAAAATTCAGATTGTGTTAAATGAAGACGATAGAATTTACTTTGTTATTTTTTCACTCCAGACATCAAATGACTAGAAATATTCACGTGTGAATAGTTTAGATTTGAAGTAGGGCCAAATATTTTAGGATATTTAATAATGTGGTTTCTTTTTTGGCTCTTTAAAAGCAGCATATTTTTTTAATAAAATCCTTGGTATAATTTTTGGCACAAAAGTCTCTATTGAATAATTTTTCATTGTAATTTGCAAACTTTTAATAATGCTATAAATTACTCATTCCTTAGCATAAATTCATATAATTATCTTAATTATTGCTGGAATTAGTAAATTCAATGCTTGGACAGCCATTTTTTTAAGTGTTTGGCTTAAAACCTTAAATATAACAAAACAATTTTATTTTAGTTACACTGTAAAACTTTGGTGACACGCTACTCCGTTAACACGGTGAAAGCTTGCAAAAAGTGCTACAACCGTAATTACGAAGTAAACAAATGTGTAACGTTACGCGGCAAAGTCGGGATAAGCTTATTTTTACAGTGTATATTCAGTATCATTCTTTAGCAATCAACAACACTGTTTTACAAACCCTAATTTTTTTAAACAACATAAACGTATTTTTTTCTCTGCTAAATGTCATGTTATTTTTCAAAGAACTTAAAAATATCTTGGAGCTCTTCCCTGTTAGAATTCCTCCATATTATACTCTTGTATTAACGGTTCAGCGAGATCTGACAAGGCAGAAAATAAGGTTGAATGTAATTAATGTTTTTTGCTTGAAGCTTGAGAACGTTAAAGAAAAACGTAAGACTAATATTAGTTTTTATGTTTAATTTTTTCCAAACTCTTAGTGGTACAATTTATTTTCTAAATCAAAACAAAACGAATATTTGATAGTTTTGAGCTTGGTTTTAGCTTCCACACTACGTTTATAACGTAAAAAGTGGAAGGTTTTATTATCGTTCAGTCCGTCTGTCTGTCCGTCACCCACTTTCACAGAAAGAACCACAAGTCCCACAGACAAGTGGGATACGTCATTTTGAAGCAAAAAATCAGATTAGGCTACATTCCAAATTTCATTAAAAAATTTAAATTAGAAGTTTATTTAAAATTTAAATAACTAAAAATTTAATCTACATTGAAATAATATGCAAATTCCATTTTTATTCAATATTTCTTTTTTGCCATCCACAAGTCCCACAGACAAGTGGAATACGTCATTTTGAAGCAAAAAATCAGATTAGGCTACATTCCAAATTTCATTAAAAAATTTAAATTAGAAGTTTATTTAAAATTTAAGTAACTAAAAATTTAATCTACATTGAAATAACATGCAAATTCCATTTTTATTCAATATTTTCACTGTTGCCATTTCGTTAAACGTACGAGAAACTTTATTTGAAAAAATATATATTTATTTATGTGATATAATAGGGTACTTGACTGCATCGCCAAAATACCTTCCAATATTATTTAAATTATAGTTGAAAGTCAAAAATAACAAATGCATATAACTTTTTTGCGAAATAAATCTTTAAATCATTAAAAAAATCATTTTAAAAAGGCATTTTTTCACGTGATCATCACGTGATCACAAACACAACGGTTTAGCTGACGTGACTAGTAACTATAAACAAACCGGCGTGATGTTTTTTGTTTTCTGATTAAACTTGATTTAATCTAATTTACTCTTGAAATAATAAATATTGAGATAATGTAAGGCTTTTTACAGAAGCGGATATTTCAAATTTGCCTAAATTCGATTCCAATGTGGTGTTTCAAAGTTTGTTTATAGTCACTAGTGACATCACAGATACCACGTGACAGCCAGGAAGCGTTTTCGGGAGTGATTTTTCGTCCTAATTTTAAAATTCGTTTTTTCTGCCTTTTTATGGGGTATTTGAAAAAAGAAAAAATACGGGTCTAATATTTTTGGCATAAGAATATTTTAAGCCAATAAAAAAATTTTAGTCAAGTACCCTATTCAGTTTGGATTGTTGTAATATCACAAAAGAGTTCTTTTTATGGTTCATTATATATGTATGAAGAAAGATGCATAGAAAATTCTAACTTGGCATAAAAATGTGCAGGAATGTGCGAGGAATATTACATATTTATTCTTTGAAATATAAATTAATTTTTGCAAACGATAAGTAATAATTATTGAATTTTCGAAATAAAATAAATGAAACTAGCCAAATTTGGCGTGTAAATGTTTAATATAGAATTAATGTTGTGTTTGGCGCGTTTATTCCTGTTAAACACAAATGTGTGGAAGCGGGTTAAGTGACAGATTCTGTTACAAACCTACTTGTTTTTTTTTACCATGACACAGATATAGTTCATTCTTCACAAAACTTCCAAAAACATATTCCAACTAGAAACTTTCATGTTTAAAGAAAATTATACTTGCACTAAAATTAATATAATATAATGACAGTCGACTAAATAAAAATCATTAAATATTTTATAACTGTATATGTACCCACAGAGTATGAAAAATCATGTCCGTATACTGCCTCACCTTTGCTTTTTGTATATAGTTTGATAGGTAAATGCTAATTGCCTTGTTTCAGGTGACGTAATTCCTTCCTTATTTTATTCTTGAACTTCCTTCGATCACTGCGCTGTTACCATAGATATCATAATTAAAGTATTAGATTGACTGATCACGTGACCTCCAATGCTAATGACGGGACGCGCATGGAGGCTTTTTAAGGGGGCATAATGGCCAGTGTTGCTGCCACTTTAAGGAGAAAAATACTACGAAAAAATACCATTTAATTCTAAAATTACAAAAAAAAATACTAGAAAAGGATTTAAAGTCACTAAAAAGATGCCAAAATGCAGCTCGTATTTTTACGAATTTTTTTTGTAATTTTAGAATTATTCTAAAATACAAATATACTCTTTAAACTTTATAACTAAACTTTTAACTTAATTTTAGAATTTATTTTAGAATTATTCTAAAATTACAAAAAAATATCGTAAAAATACTAGCTGCACTTTGGAATCTTTTTAGTGACTTTAAATCCTTTTATAGTATTTTTTTGTAATTTTAGAAATAAATGGTATTATTTCGTGGTATTTTTCTCCTTAAAGTGGCAGCAACACTGGCCATTATGCCCCCTTAAAAAGCCTCCATGCGCATCCCGTCGTTAGCATTGGAGGTCACGTGATCAGCCAATCTAATACTTTAATTATGATATCTATGGCTGTTACCATGTGACATTCATTCTTCAATCGAGGCTTGAGAAAATAATGAACATAAAGATTAAATTCTATAAAAATAAAATATCCCACAGATTTCCATCATACCCCATAGATAAAACATTTAAGTTATGTAAAAAAATTTAACCGAGTTCTGTTTTGGTATTGTATTTATATACATCAATACTGAATGCTCTATTAAAGCGTTTGTGTTTGGTTTGCAAAACATAAATAGTTATTTTCAGTTAAATGTGAAAACTTCTGAATGACCAGGTCATACCACCAATTATGTAGCTGAGAAATTAAATATATATACAAATATTTTATAGTTTCCTATGGATTTAACAATGATAATTGTAGAAGTATGTTAGATTATTTATATATTTCTTTTTTTATGTAAATAAGATTTTATATTCAATTCAACTAACTAGTAATCATGACCATTAAATCGTGTCCTGTCATAAGTAGTCATATCCATGGACTGTCATTAAAAAAAAAATATCAAAGGAATTTTAGTTCGGCTATTTTTCTTTTAGTTAGATGTTATATTTCCAATGTTGTACCTAAATGCATTAAAAATCAAACGTTTACGAAAATTTCCTCAGTATTTTTGTTATTGAAACTTTTGGCATCTAATTGTACACTTTCTGAGGATGAATGTATCACTTCTCAAAGTGAAAACTGCTTAACATTTAAAGAGTTTAAAACTTGATAGTTCATCTATAAGCCAATTGAATAAAAAATATTTATGATTTACAATTTGGTTAGCATTATAAACTTTTATATCAGTTGTTGTTATCGTAGTACCTATCGTAGTACCTACCGTAGTCTATGGGGATTTAAATCTTTTATCTTCTAATGATATATAAATTTAGAAAAAAGTAATAAAGCATAAAAGTAAAAAATATGAAAGAAAATCGATTATGATAATCACCTTGGCGCTCAAATACTTTAGTTACAGTAAAAATGCTGTTTGCTGAATTTTGTATTTGCATTTTGAAAGTATTGTGTGTAAGCGGTTCCAAGTGAAACTTGCGTTTAAAATCTACGTGGTGTTCTATTACTATACGCAGAGACAATAGTAACATTTTCAAAAATAACAGATGTTAGTTAGAAACCACTCTATGTTTCTACAAATTAACTGCAAGCGATTGGTTTGTACTTCATGTATCAGTTCTTAAGTCAAATTAACCATTTGGTTGAATAAATTGGTTTAAGTTATTTATAAAGATATAATTTTCTTTTTGATGCATCATATATTTAAAATAAGTGGCTGGAATTGCCTTAACAAATCTAAATTGTTTGGGGAATTAACTGTTAGCATTTATTTTTGTTTAGATGTTTAGTTTTTTCGCATGATAGTTCATATTTCAAAGAAAATATGTAATTGTAGGAAATGGTTCTTGCAATTATGAACAAAATAAAATAAATAAATGTATGTCAGTAAGTATAATTCTTTACTTCATAAAGTTTTTTCTTGATGTCAATTTCATTTATATCATAAATATCCTCGACTATAATGACTTATGTACCAAATTACATTTAATTTCTTGTAAATTAAAGAATGAATTATCTTGTTTTGTAATGTTATTATGGTTGGACTCCCTGAGCATGTTCTGAAGTGTCTTGGACGTATAAAGCAAGACAAAACATCGGACTCTGTGTCTATGTTTTAATTTTTTAATCCTCTACTCATCTGACTACTGTCAGGACAGTAGAGAATTAGAAACAACAACAAAAGCTTCAATTTTTTTTCTTTATTGTTCTTAGTTTTAAAAAATCTACACGAAAATGATTACATCTGTATATTTAAAGTATATTTTCACAATTTTACAACGTATCAGAAACCTTGCATTCCGAAAAAATGCGAAAAGGCTAAGTTTTAAAGGTAAATTCCTTTTTCCAAAACATATGGAATAGAATTGAAATAATATTTTCCAAGCATTTATTCACATTTACACAAAAATGGCAATTCTAATTTTCCTTCCTAATTCTAAACTAATTTTACACTTCATAATCGCAACATTTCAGCAAATTATCAAACTGCTATTTTTACATATTCATGAAACAAATATCGCTTGAAAATTATCCATTATCACCGATAAAATTGATCTAAGTTTTTTACAGATTTGAAAATATCAGTTTTATATACAGATATTAATATTTATAATTGATTTAGCAAAAACATTGCACATTACAAACTGTACATAATGTGTACTCACAGAGAAACTTCCAAAACTTAAATCATCAAGTTCAAGTCCATATAAACAAATTCATAAAACCGAATACAATTTAAAACGTACCAGACGTTTAAAATGTTAAAAGGTGGTTACATATGTACATCTTCTAAGTTTGCAGCAAATGTGTACAGTCCAGACTCTTTTATCTGACGGCCTTGGTTTGAGACTATTTACGAGGAAACGAGTCACGGATTGGCAATATTTCTTCTTGTAACTCCTGAATAACGACTTTTATAGGCTTTTAAAAGATTTTGGAATTAATATCTTGAAAAATGTAAGTTTTAATTAATAAAAAAAACTAATTTTAGGTGGAAAAAGCTGTCTAAAATACCCAACCTAGAGGGCAATTATTAATATAGCCAGCGTTCTCTACTGTAGAAGCCTCAAAGGAGACAGAAAAGTCACGCTCGAGAAAAAAAAATAATCTGTAGTGCGACGGATTTTAAAGCGAACCAACTATATTCTTTTATCTGCATGTTCAGTACAATTGTATGCATGTACCATAAATTATAAACTCGAAATTGTTAGATACCTAAAAAAACGCATCTTAACTGAATTACTAAGTGTAAGAAGGGGTAAGTCCATTGGATAATTTTCTACCACGTTTCTAACTTTAAAAATTTAGGGAAAGAAAAAGTATGTACTGAAGTATTTCTGCGGACTTGACCCTTTTTTAATTTAGCAATTAAACACAGATTTCAGAAATATAGGTTCAACCTGAAGACTTGGTTCAACGGCTGAATGTATGACTACTTCCGTCGAATATGCTGGAGACGTGGTTTGTCTATAGAGTTATGTATAGGATGTGTTTCAACAGTCTGCAATCTATCACAGGCCTGAGATTTATTTAATTGAATTTTAGTGGAAAACATTTGATTTATGACCGACGGTCGGTGAATGAGCAGATATGAGTAATTCAACTAGTATACACTATCGATATTTAGTGCTTGGTGTATGTCATTCATCCAACAGTGGAATCAAACTTAACGGTAATGTCAAACGTGTCCTCACGTTCCAAGCAAAATATTAGGCTTTAGAGTTATCCAGTTTGGGCCGTTAATATAAAGTATACAAATATAACTTAATTTTGTGGGAATTTCTTCATAAAAAGAGCCAATGTTTACAACCCATGAAATGACATTCGATTGTGATTATTTTTATAATATAATATATTTTAATTTGTTGTAAAGATGAACAATATTCACAGTTATACACGGGTGTCTTTTAACAATCAATCACAAAAAACTTCTAGATGTTTTAATTGCAAACTCTTCTCACAGTTTTTACAGGTTTAACTTGTCTTTCTATATGTTCAACACAAAATTGGATCCATTCACATATCATCTGAGGCACAAATTTCCTTATGAACGTCTCATTTTAATTTCATAATCATGAAAATTCCATTGTCATTATGTTAGTATGGATCTCATCCAAAGAAATAGCTTTAGATAATTTAAAGAACGGCAAAAAAAAGTGTAATTGAATCTCAGGTCATAAAGAGTAAATATTTTCTCTGCTGCAAAATGTGTAAAGCTAAAGTACCCCCCTACGTATCAGAACTTGAGGAACTTTTTTAAAGCTTAGTCTGTTCACCATTTTCAGCGTGCACTACAGAAGTGTTCTTTCCGTCCTGTCCTTTTTGTCCATCAGTAATGGGTGTATAGCCAAGAGGAATTGCATTCGAGACTCCCCCTAGCGGTATCACTTGGGGAACAGCTTCTTCAACACCTCCCATAGGAATAGCTTGATGAGGATCGGCCTCTTTAGCTTCCTCTTCCATAGGAACCTCTTTTGACGGGCTACTTTCTTTATTTTCTTCGATTTCTTGTTCTTTTGGTGGAATGGCCTGCTTATTCTCGCTGTGTCGACGCTCGCTTTCGTCAGCTTTGGCTTCGAGTCTGTCAATGCAGGACTGGACTTGCCTCAGAGCTGCCTTTCTTGCATTGCGGATATCCTCTCTGTTTTCCGTGTCCACATCATCCAGACGCAGCATGCATCGGGTAAGCATCTCGTCCAGGAACCGGTACTGCTTGTCACGACCCCTGCCGTTGTACCCCTCCACTCGTACCACGAGGTCCTCTACGTTTTGCAGAACCACTGCTATCTGCTGCAGGGCAGGGCTGTCGTACTTTCCTCTGCTGGGCTTTGGTTTAGGGGCGTCTTCCGAAGTCTTTTGATTAGAAGTTTGGTTGGAAGTCGGGTTTTCTGAGCGTTGCTGCTTTTCACCGTTTTCAGGATCTTGTTGGCTTTTGGCGTCTTTCTTTGATGAGTTTGGCATGTTAACCTCTATCTTGGTGACATAGGTCTGATTTGGGCAATGTCCATCGGAATGGGACCTGAAAGCAGCTGAATGCGGTTGTTCAGGCTTCGCCATGTCCTCGTGGGTCTCGGAAGAAGATCGGAAGACATATTTAGGTGGGACAGGATGTTTTGAATCGTCAAAACTTTGTGAAGACTTGTGCACTTTTCTTGTGGGCAAAGTGTGCACAGCATGAGGATCCCATGTCTCTGGAATTGAATTAGCAAAAGCTCTGGACCTAGGACTGCGGTTATGTCTTGCGGAGAAGCCATCCTGTTTAGGCTCGAATGTCTTCCTGAGTCTTTGGACTTGAGGACCATCCCAATCTTCTGAATATTCGTCTTCGTTTGTTTTATTATCTGATGGTGAATCCATGTTCTTCCCGAATCTGGACTTCATCTCTTCAATCCTTTTCTCGACCATGATTGGTATATGGTGTACCCTGCCCTCCGACTTCCCAAACTCGTCTTCCACATCTTTCTGGATGTTGAATCTTCTATCGAAATCTTCATCGAATCTTCTGCTAGGGGGTCTATCAAAGTCTTCGTCGAAATTTCTCGATGAATTTCTCTCAGCGTCGTCGAATTTTCTATCGAACTCTGCCCGGCGTAGGTTTGGAACCTCGTCTTCCCAGTGCGTGGGCTTGAAGACCCTCTTGAACATCCTGGGTCTGTCCGGAAATCTGTGGTTGGAAGAAGGCGCTGCGTCGTTCCAAACTTCTTTGAATATTCTCCTGGGGAAGGTCGGGCTTCTGCGTCCTTCTCTGTTGAAGAACTCGTCGTCATTAGGTTCTTGGTTGGTCCTGGAGGGAAAGTCTTCCTCCGTTTTGATAACTCGTCTGTAAGTTTCAGGACTGGAGCCGGGAGAACGGAAATTTCTACTGGATGGTGACCAAGACATTTCTTTGTATACGGGAGTCTGGAAAGAGAGATAAATAGTTTTAATACACATGTTTCCTAATTTAAATACATAAATTATTATATTCGAAGTTACAGTACAAGCTCGCTAATCCAACGTTCCCTACACCGACGGCTTGGGTTGATAGTTGATAATTTTTATGAACTAGAACGTCTGAAGTAACTACGAACAACAGTTTGAAGCTATTTTACGAGAAAACGACTTGAAAATAGGGAGACAGAAAGTCTTCAAAAAAGAGTGCAAAACAAACTTCTTGGAAAAGCTCGAAAGACGAATACAGCTAAGATTAGTTGGAATATGTGAACAAAAATTACTTAAATAAAATGTCCAGCTCGAATAATTTTTGAAATAGAAAATATTTTAGAACTTTTCAAAAGTTAAAGTTAAATATTTATTGTTTAAATTGTTATGAAAACTTCTAAAGAGTTGAGCAAATATTTATTGCTCAAGGTTTCGATTGAAGGCTGCGATCAATAGTGGACTGATATTCGAACCTATTCAAAGGAATGCCGTTTTTTTCAACTCGATATTGTTCTAGTAATTTCGTTCACTCAAATGACGTACTTGAATAATTTTCAAAGGAACACGCTTCAAAGGTATCGTGTTCAATGAAAAGTTTTAGTTTACAACTACAGGCTGATATTTTTAAACTCAAATCGCTTATCTACAATCTCACTTTTATTTTAAGGGTAGAAATTGTAAAAATATGTCATTCTAAAGTAAGTAAATTATATCATATTCAAAGATTTTTCCCTTCTTTTAAGTCATCGGCCTATGACTGGGTAATATATCGACCTCTGTTTGGAGGCACAAGTCAAACACTTGAAATTTATGTTAATATGCATTTGAAATGCACTTTAAGTTGATGACCCAGGTTTATTATTCTTCGTTAACAAGAAACAAAATTCTAAGGGCTCTCAAATAAACTAAACTTTAATGTTTGTTTCAAATACTAGAACTAATAATTTTAATAACTACTTATACGAATAATTTAAACAATCATCCACAAAATTAATCCTACACAAGTCAAGTCATAATTAATAAATAATTTTTTAAATCCATTTAAATAATCAACCAAACAATAACATTTAACACTGGGAATTTAACTGTCCATAAAGTTAACCCGCACAATCGTGCGATACGGGCGTTAAAGGGTTACATAAACTTTTTTTTTAAAAATGCACCTTATTTAAAACCAGTTAAATAACTCAAGTTTCATTCCACAATATGAGTCATAAACGACGTCACGGAACAGACAAATTAAGTTCGGGATAATGGCAACAGGTCGTTCGAAAACCTATCGTCTGCGCAATAAAGTAGGCCGTGAAGAGTAATTGCGAACGTAGGCCCTTTAAAAATGCGTGGAACACAGGGCGTGGGGAATGCGATTTAACTTAATCATTATTTTATTTTCTTGTAGAAAACACCTGAAGTATCTTCGCTAGGAAACGAGATACGCACGATCTGAAACAGGTTCCGAGCTCAGCCTCGCTCTTGTTTCTAAAGAGTATCTTTTCGTATTTTAAAAAAGAATACATCATAATAGTTTCATGTAGACGTAAGGAAGAGTCTCTTTATTAAACATGTATTACATGTAACAGATATTGTTTCTATTTAGTTTTCATACAACACCTAAGAGTTTAATATATTTTCTCAATCAAGCAATAAAATCAATAATGAAACAGATAATCGATGAATGTTTCTGATTTTTATAATTTTTTAATGCCAAATAACCGTAGATCAAAGCTTGGAAATTTGAAAATAAATCAAGTTAACTTAGAAAACTCAAAAAGTAGCCAAGTATTCATGCATGCAAGCCAGCCAATAGAAAATTAGATTTATGTCTGTAAAATGCTTAAATGTTGTAAAAGTTATTATTTTTTTTTCAAATTACTTTTAGCAGGAATTTAAACTGATAAAAATATGAGTTGAAAATGTTTGATATTCTTTACACTTTTTATTTTAAAGTTACAAAGCTATGCATAATATTTAATAAATTCATTTTTGTCTATGCCTAGCTCTTTCCCTAGAACCTTTTATTAATACGATCAGGAAGTTATAGTACTACATAAGATATCCGGAGCTATTATTAATTATTATATTGCGACTAAATATTTCTGCATGTCTAAAAATATTATCTTCTGAAAGTAAATTTAAAACTGTACCCCAACCGTGTATATACTAAAAAAATCTAAAGACACACTCCTCAATGAAATTCGACAAATCATAATCAAACGCACCCAAACAATTGATAATAAAAACTTAATATTTTAGACCCACAATGGACTGTTTCTACCTCTTAAAAGGCACAAATACACCCATAAAAACCAAACAGCATCATTTAACTTTGACACCGACACAAAGACTAAGTATTTCGCTGACAATATAGCCCCATACGCAAGGTGTTCAAAGCCACTGAAAGTTTGTTTAGAATGCATTCCATTGACTCCCAAAAGTGCTGAGGACCTCTCTATTTACTAGCGGTATGCCCCTCTGTGCATTCCTCCCTACAGACAATGCACAATTCAATTAGGAGATTGTCCAAAGTGCTTTGGATCCTTGTAGAGAATTCATCACCCGCTAATTAGAGGAGAGTTTTGTTGATGCAGGAAGATTGTGCTGGAACACAACCAGAGAGTTGACGTCAATGGTTTTTGTGCTTTACTCAATGGTATGCCAGAAATGCCCTTCGCGAAATAGTGTTAGGCAACAATTGTCAGTGGGATTGACACTTATGCAATTCTAGAATTTAGTTATAAAGTAAGTGGACATTATGCTGAAGTTATATGGGTTATCGAATATTATTTTAATACTTTTAAGTTTTGCCTTGCCGCTTAACACGTCATCACCACCCTTCGCTCTTCAAAGAGCATTACTACCCCTAATAATAATAAACAATTTAATTAACAACATTTGAATGAATTTTTAACTTAAAAAAAGCATTTAATTATATTAATTTACGGCTCAAAAGTCAGTATATGCCATCTTAAAAATATGAGTATAGTTTACAGTTTAACTACTCTTGAAAAGAAAAACTTGATAGATAAAGGAATAGATTAAAAAAAAACCTGATAGATAAAGGAAGACAAATACTAAGCCAAAATATTATTAGTTTAAACGTTAATAAAATTTACATAATTTTTAATAATTCCTAACCCATGTGTAATGCTAAGAATACTACACAATGCAGCATGCAATATCGAGTTTGTAATACTCAAGGATTCAAAACAGCCTTGCTTGAAAACAGTGATGTTAAAAGATGAATTTTGAGCATAAAGATGTTCATTTTTCCTATGAACGTTCAATCGTAACCATATGTAATCCAATTTCCATCAATATAACACTATGGTTCATTAATCGATTCGGATAAATGATACTTTTTACTGCACTACTGTAAATTTGTTAACAGATACATTTGGTCACAAATTTGAAATTAAGCAAAATGCTTCCAATCATGTATTAATACATGAAGTTGTGAAAGAGAACATAACAGTTGAAAAACTTATAATTAAAGTTAAAAATTATCGTTAAAAATTCAATACCTACCATCTAATGTTTTGATATCATATCAAAAAATAAAATAGCGTTGTTGTAGTATCAGAATAACTCTAATTAAAAGCAAAATAAACTAATTTATTAAATGAATTTCAAAGCAATGAAGAAAATATAATATGCTCTACAGTAGATAGAGATATATAAATTCTGCAAGAAGCTTTAAAACATTTTTTAAACTAAATTAGAACTTTTTTTTTTAAACCTTTTGTCCTAGATATGAACTCTGAATTATTTCCTTAATTGTCTAAGTGAATATGATTTCGATAACTTCTTAAACTAGCACGTATCGTTATTCCAAAGAAGCCATTACTCTAGCATTTCCTCTTTTTAGAATAGCTAAATTATACAAAAAAAGACGTGGGATCAATATTTGGACTTCCAATTTAAACAGAAGTTCTCAAAGGTGTCATTGCGAAAATTGTTTTATCTCTGTATCGTATCTGATCAGCGTCAGAAGGAGAAATTGTATAATTATGTCTTTACGTTTTAATAAATACATTTGGGACTTTTCATATTAATATTATTTCGTAGGCGGGGCATATGGCATAGTGTCATTATAGAATTACAACTTTCTTAGTTATATGTTTTCGATATTTTTAATTTATCGTTAGTGTGTTTGTGATGTATCTTAATGATAATATATTTTTTGTATTAAAGGTTATTCGTTTCTTAATTATGCAATAAAATCTTGCTCATGTTGATGCAGAAATTATTTTATGTTAAAGTTAAATTAGCATTTAATCATTGTCCAAGAAAAATGTGACACATCAGATATTTTAAAAGTTGTATTAAACAGATAAAAATAAATAAGTGAATTATATTGTTGAAGTGAATTAATGTTAATTATAGATTTATTCTTTAAAAAAAGATTTTAAAAAAAAACTCTACAACTTTTGAATACCTTAATTTATTTACACAATATGGTAGCTAGGGGAAATTGGCTGACAAAAGTAAAGCTTGAATTATCTTACCAGAAACAAGCCAATCGCTAGAAAATTGTATACTTGTGGCTATATCATTACTTGAAATTGAATATGTAATGTGAAGAAATTAAGTTAAAATCGCATTATTAATCACAAACACTTCGACAACAGAAATTCTTTATGTTATTTATCTGTATACTTTACTGTAAATAAACCGATGTCATTAATAGCATATGGTTTTAACGGATATCGTACCTTTTTGAACTAGCGTATAGCTTAACTGTCCAATTTGATGCGTATAATGCAGTAAAATATTTTCAATATTAATTAGGTTAAACATTTAAATATTATTTTAATTTATCCTTAACTACTTAGTTCTTACATTTAGTAAACTTTATTACTAAACATTTTACATAAAATTTAGCACGCCAAAACTATACACGAATGCTAATTATGCAAGGCACAAAAACCAACCTTATTCTTACACAATAAAATGTTATTCAACAGAAAATTCATAACAGTGAAACTAATTAGCAGAAGTTAATTACTAGTTGCAAATGTAGAATAAATTCCAACTTTCACTTCCCTAAACACCTGTCTGTATTCTAAAGAAAACAAATTAACAATGGTTCAAACGCCTCAAGGCTCCAATTTGATTACCTCAAAGTTATACTGACACGAAAAATAAATGAAATTTCAAAGAAAGTGGTTTTGAAGGTATGCCCAGCAGAAAGTATGTTGAAACTTAAAACGGGTTTAGATTTTTTTTCTAAAGCTGTAAATTTTCATAAGCATTAGGTACCGGTTAATTGTGCAATTCTGTCAGAAACTTGGCGCCAAATAGTGAGGCCAAAAGTTTGTAAAGATTGAAGAACGAAGTACTAGTTATGGCGATTACGTAAGGAAGTAAATTAATTTTTTGCGTTTCGTTTATTATTTCTACCTGATAAATATATGTTTAAGCTTTTACAAGCTTCAGAACAGGTTAGGTTCTGTGATATTCTGACAAAAGATGGAGGTGAAATATTGTGATGAAACGATTTCTTAGGAATTTAAAATGGCGATGGTAAATAAAACTCGTTAAAATGCTTTTTTAAAGTTGATTACAAAAGCAAGAGAAAAAAATAATGATTGCAACTACATCTCTTATTCAAGTTAACTTGATTTTGCTTATTGTTACTAAACTTACTTAAAAAAGGCTTTAATTTTCTTTTACTGGGGCTCGGTATCGGATACATACGAAAAAATCTACATACGAAAGAGTTGAAACAAATTCTGTGTTAAATTGATCTTTTTTTAAAACTTGCTATGCATGAAAATAATAAGCTTAAAGAGAAAAAATAAGAGAATTAAATTTGTTGATGGAAGAATTAATGGCGAATGAGATCACATGTAACCAAATCTTTGTGATTTAACTTAAATTTTATTTATGCTTTTTGTGACCACGTGCTGAAGAGTTTTAAATTTCCATGGCTTGGTTTCGGCGAGTTGGCAATCATGTGGAAGAATTAACGCGCAAATCGTGGTGAAATTGTTATAGGAACCGGCTTTTGAAAAAGTAAAAAAAACCTGGAGAATTATTTTTGTTGAATTGATAACAATTGTTGGAGATAAATACTGAGATGAAGCTTGTGTAAGGTATTGTACTTTTATTTCAGGTTATATATTTGCTTACTTCTTCCTTACTAACTATGATTATTTCAACTAATATATACTTATTAGAAGTTATATTTTGAATGAATCTTTAAAGAATTTTAAAAATCCAGTTTGAAGAATTCCTAATCAGTAGTAAAGAATTATTTTATTAAGAAGTTTGTTAGAAACTCTTTGTATGATAAATGAAATGAAGAGTATAGATGCAAAGCTCTCATTCGCAAAAGAATAACTAAGATATAGGGTCCGGTCCTTGGCGACTTTTAATAATGATAAATTCAATTAGGCGAAATCGCCAATCAAGAAGGTGGACACTATATCTTATAGTTATACTTTGTAGAATGTGAATTTTGCAACTAGAGCCTCCAAATATTACTAATAGTGAGACAAACACTCGAGCAGTTTTCAAAAAACTTACGTTTTTAGTCTAACATTGCCATTAACCCATTCAGTAGTCACACGGTAATCAGTACATACGTTAATTAAATCGATATTTTGAAATTTTGTTCTTGTTACCATTTAAACAAGATCATCAACCCCACTTCAAAGAGAAATGCCGCTGCATGTGGGACAACTTGTATAACCACTTAATTGCCCAAAACGTGACAGAAATACGTAACACTTATACGTAATGTGGGGGAGTTGAAGCGGTGCGGAAATAGGTACGAACTTGGGTTTTATTTCGGTGGGAAGTCCGCTTTGTTCCGTGACGTAGAATCCCTTGTGAGGGAATTGTATTGATAAACAAAGGGGATTATTCGATGCTGTGAATTAATACAGCATTTAATCTTGAAAGAATGTGAACTGGAATAATTGGTAAATGGATTTTGGTTAGCTGGTATTCCCTTCATGAGATTACGCGAAGTTTCAGTGCTAAGAATCTTTATTTCGGGTTATACGTTTAAATAAATGTTTGAGAGTTTATGTGATTTCAATGTTCTTGGGTTTCAGTGTGTTTATGTTTTGATTGTCAAAATTGAATTTGAAAATTTAATCTTAATCAGAATCGAAAAAGTTTTATAAATATTTTATACATAAAATTTAATATTAAAGGAAAAAAAGCATTACAAATTGCATTAGTTTCAATATAAACAACCTTATTATATAAAATTTTTAGGTAATTCATGGTAACTACTAAATGTTCAAATAACTGAAATTCTTAATAATACAATTTTAACACAATTTTTAGCTAAATAACACAATTTTTAGGAAGCATTACACATTACATTAGGATAGAAAAGGGAAATTTGACTATGTGTTTAAGTCACTTATTCAAAACATAAGTAATATATTTTATTAACTTATTTTTAAGTTAAGAATTACTTTTGCCAAAAATATTTGGTCCACACCGAGATTTAAAATATTTTTTATACATCTGATCTGAGATCAAATAAACTTTACCTCATACGTTAAAGGAATAAAACATTCTTTAAACAACGTATTTGAAGGAATTAAGAAAGAAAGAAAAGGCATACAAGACAAGAAAAACAACCTGCTGACTATACAAAGAATAACAGGACATAATACTAGACACAAACAACTTTAAAAAAAAAACTTTCATTTTTGTTCAAATTTTAAAAGCCTATCCACGCAGAGAGTTTTCTCCCATAAGTAATTATAAGAGGAATGTTCAGACCTTTTGACCCACGGCCAATTCACTTTCTGCAGACCACGATCTTATGTATTACCTTTGATTCTACTTGTTAAAATAGGGTCAAAGAAAACAGGTAGAAAGGGGTCAAAAATGTGCATTGATTGCTATCAGGCCGTGTGAAAATATTTTACGTGATTTTTATTTAAGTTAAAATATGTGTTGTATGAGATAAGACGTATAGAAAGGCTTGTGATGTATGGGGAAAAAACTTAGCTTTAATATTAAAAAAAGGCACCACTGTTGCATTATATTAAAATTATTTATCGAAATAACTTATATTGCCACCAAACTCTTGAAAATTACGATGTAGTGGTATAAAAGTACAAGGTTCTAGTGAGAGTTTTTTTCAACCAAATCTTTGTACCTCTTAAAAAAATGGCCTTTTTAAGGACATGAGTCAGGTCTTGAGTGGCAACTGATTTGCTGAATGAAAATAAATTATTTTATGGTGAATAACTGTCTCTTAGGAACAGAGCATCGATTGGAGCACCAATCAAGGGAAGATCTGGAGTGATAGCTGGAAAGAAATACGTCACTTGAAACAAGCCAATTAAACCATTTCACAATTTTTTTCCTACAATGTTCTAGTCTCAAATTCCTTAATTGGTTCATTTTGAATTTCTTCATAACCGACATCATCACAAATTTCTATGCTTTATTTGTAAATGATATTGTATAAGAGACTTAAATGCAAGTTTGATATATAAATAGCAGAAATGTACATTTAATTTAATTTATTTTAATTTTAAAGAACTTTTGGTGCATTTATAATATTTCGACACATTTTCGTTCTTTTTCATTCATTATTCAGCATATAATAATTAATATCTAGTTGTTGCGTAAAAAAAGAATAAATTTTTAACATTAAAATAATCAAAATTTTAAACATTAAAATAATCAAAATTTTAAACATTAAAATAATCAAAATTTTAAACATTAAAATAATCAAAATTTTAAACATTAAAATAATCAAAATTTTAAACATTCAAATAATCAAAATTTTAAACATTCAAATAATCAAAATTTTAAACATTCAAATAATCAAAATTTTAAACATTCAAACAATCAAAAAATTTAAATCATTCCTAATTAGTTAACTATTATGTTTTTTTAATCGCAAAACAACGAATTAAATCCTTTCAATTGTAAATTATAAATCAAACTTTTATATTTTAATTTGGCAATCAAATTTTGAATACTGCAAAAATAATGATTTTAAAGGGAAAATGTGTATAAGATTAGTTTTTATTTATCTGTGTTTAAAATAGTTTAATTGTATTTGTAGACAAATGATAATGACTAAAATAATGAATCATAATTTCAATGTGCAAATAGTTTCACAAGAAAAATTATCAAAGTATACATTAGAATTTTAAACATTCTAAAAAAAGCGCTCTCTCTCAGAAGCCGCTCTGATGCGCACACACATTTAATCTTTCTTTATACGTGATCAGTTTAAATATGTTATTCAATGCTTCCAAGCTATTTTTTAAACTTGAAAACAAGATATTAATAAACTGGCTAAAACGTAGTTTCAAGTGTAGGATGTATAAAAAGTTGCTTTTTAAACATGTAACATTTTACTTTTAGAGATTGTTTTTATTAAATTATTTTTAATAAAATTTTAATAAATTATCTGTCACTGAAAATAATTTAAAATAAACTTTCAACACCTTTAATTTGCAATATTCAAATATTTTTTATACAATATAATATTTTTTACAATATTGTTTATTGTATTTAACAAATGTAATTTTACTTCATCAGTAAAAAAAATTCTTAGTGTTATATTTTATGTGATAAAGCTGTGAACATGATAGCTTGATAAAAATTTTATTCATGTCATTAACTGAAATGCTAATCAGAATTATTTTTCAACAATAATCAGTTTCTCATGATGATCAATTTAACAAAAACTTTTTTTTTGAAGTAATGTTAGTTCTAAACAATTTCTTTTTAAAATAAAGTGGAGTAAACAACGTTGCAGGTAATAATGATTGTAACATTTCTGGTTTAAAAATAACTTTTATCTTGAGGTTTCAAGTTTAAAAATGCTTATATGTATACCTTTACTATTTCTCAACAACGGTATATACAATATTTGAATAAAGTTTCATAAATAAGTATGAAATACTGGGAAAATTACCTTATACGATCGGTGCCAACCGGGACCAATAGTTTGAGTCGTTTCGTAGAACATTGTCACTTCAAAAAAATCCCAACACTAAACGCACACAAAATCACAACCGAACACCAAATAGAACTCCAATCAATGATATAAATCCTCAATACCGTCTGCACCGTTCATCAATGCCACTCGGAGCGAGATAAACTTTTCCACAACTTCTCACAGTGGATGGTGAATGCTGAAATGAGACTGGTTGCGTTTACCTGTGGATTCTGGGACTTAGAGCCAATGAGAAGCGGGGGAAATGGTCACGTGACTCTTCTAAATATGTGCTATCCAAGGTTCCCGGAGGTCCATATAAAGTAAGCTGAAGTATTCCATATGCCAAGGTTCCCGATATCGCTGTTTTTTTCGAGATGGGGTTTTTAAAAAAACGGACAGGTTTGCGTGGATTTTTTATGTAATATTTTTATTTTTGTGGGGACGCCGGATGTCAGTTGTCAAACATAAAAATGTTTGATTGGTTTGTGGTTTCCTATGCATTTATTGTAATAATACAAATTCTTTACTTTACGTTATGCGGGAATTTGGAACAATAAACATTCCTTCCATACATTGAATTTAACAATTGCGTTTTATTTTTAATTAATCATAAAAATGACAAATTCGATTGTTTATTTTGAAAATTTTTGAATATTTTAGGCCCTAAATGAAAGACCATAGAACAAAATTTTAAAATACCGTCGAAGCGCGTATCTTTGGCAATGGAGGGTAACTGGTCCACGCGTCGGAAAAAGATTTGTTTCTTAATTTCTCTTCATAAAATGATCCCATTGTAAATTGTTTTACATTTTTGGAAAGGTGGAAACATTGCCTTTCATTTCTTGTAAAAAAAATTAATTCTAATTTTGGCAATACTACAAATGACATTTGTACTCTTACGGTCATTTAATGACAAAAATCTATTTCTTCCAACTTTTGTCTGGAACACCTTAAAAAATATTTAAAATAGCTAAGTAAAACATTCTATACTATTCTTTTATGTATGGGGATGAATATTACACCATTTGTTTTTATCTAAGTTGAATACTTTTATGCTATATTTAATTATTTGTCACTGGGAAACTTTTGCCGAGTAACTTTGGTCCAAGATGTAACTATTTCTTTATGGAACTTTGCACTTTCAAAAAAGTATGAAAAAGTGTATTCTGCTTAACTATATTTGAAGAAGTCTTATTTTTATGATTGTTCATTTTTAAAATGTTTTTTTTTCTTTTATTCTTTTTAAACTAAACGATTTTAACCCTTAAAAAGATAAAGATAGAATACAAGAAACGTACAACATTCTAAATCGCTATGTCGAAATGTAAACATTTTCAAATTCTTAATTACGAATATATTATTTATTTTTTCCTTTTATAATAAAATCGTTTGCTTTTTATAAAGATATTTGTTATTAAATCTTGCTTCTAAAAATAAGTTATTTTCCCTTATTAAAATTGAAGTTTACTTTTCTTTTAAGCTACAATCAATACTGGTATTCATAGTGTAATGTCATTCTACGATGCACTGCAATGTAAATGTTAAGTTATATACCATTTTTAATAACTATATGTGTCCTAGAACTTTGTTATTTTTATGTTTAAAAACTTTAATATTACTATTTAATTCGATAACACAGCATTTAAGAATGTTAAAAAGTATGTTTCTTATGTATTTCATGCATGGAACAAAGTTACCCCCCCCCCCCCCCCGGATCCTAACCGTGTTCTAATTTTTTTAACTAATACCAATTTTTTATTAATTTATAAATTTTAACAAAAATGCTTGGAAATTATTCCTAAAAGTACAATACTTAGAAATGCATAAGTGTTTAAATCGTTTTTGTAGTTTAATTTTTCTTCTTTTGTAAAAAAAATCTATGATTTTGGACCAAAGTTACCCGCACTGACGGTTCAAAAAAAATACTTACTGTTAACGAGAAAAAAAAAGTGAGTACATGCCAGGACTACGTAAAAGTGATGTTCATTTTTTCAACGTCAATAAGTTTTAAAAAAAAATTCTTTGTTAAATTTCTCACTGAAAATATCGTCATGTAAAAATACGCCATTGTCCACAATTCAGTTACAACTAGCAAATTTATACAAAAGCAATAATATGCCATACTGCGAAGTGGTTTCACTCCATAAGTGTTTTAAGGGAATTTTTTTTAATTTAATTTCTCGTAGACAAAAACAATAGTATATTTAAAAGACTTTTTACTGAACAACTTATTTGTTACTTATATTTTATTATGGAGGCAAAAAGTGCAAATTTCAATCATTATTTCTAAGAAACTCATCTAAATTCTATAAAATTTATGTTCTAATAAGCACAAAGCTAGAGAAAAAATGTAAAAATTTTAGTTTACTGGATTTCCCAGTCATGTCTTTCAAGACTTCTTCAAAAAAAATCCAGGATCTTGGCATCATTTCGTGGAAAGACAGTTCTCGGGGTCGCTTGCCAAAAGGAAGTCCCACGACGCACTTCGGATCTGACACGGATCTGTCACAGAAGCTAAACAAACACAGCGCTGAGATATATGGCGTTGGTACACATATCACTAGCACTGGGTTTGTAAGTTTGTTCGTTTAAACTAAACTTACACATGGGCGTATCCACCATTGGGCAGGGGGGGTGCAGCTGCCCACCCCTAGAAAGGGCCAAGTGGGCCCAGGGACCTATGTGGGCCCCTGTATAGATTATATATAAAAGAGGACAACAAGTTTTTTTTTCAAATCTTGCCCAAGGGCCCACTTTGCCCCTTGAGGCCCCTATATATTATATAAACAGGGCCTACACATTTTGTTCAAATTAAGCCCAATATGTTCCATATTGAGTCCAGGGACCCACTTGGCCTATGGTGCCCTATATATGTTATGTTATATATAAAGGGGCCTACATATTTTTCAAATCGGGCCCATTTGTTCCCAATCGGGTCCCACATGCCCCACTTTGCCTCTGAAGCCCCCTATTATATATATTATATATTAAAGAGTCTATATTCTGCTCAAATGGTCTCAATAGGATACGAATTGGCCAAACTTTGCCTCTGGGGGAAGGAAAAACCTCTTTTACATAAAATGAAGTTTTCGAGGAAACAAAATCAGTAATCCTTTTTGTTGTAAGAAACACTTTATTTCAGAAAGAAGATGGGCAAATTATATGTCATAACGTTAGCATTATTAGTCTACGATATTTTACAGACGTCTTTGTAATAGTCTCTACTGAATATCGCTCAATTGCGACACTATCTTGATCAGAGGACTTTTTTTTGTGGAGTGGCTTCTTAAAACTGTTTTACCTTTAAGAAAGCCACTAGGCAAGACAGCAGATGTACGTAAATAAGCGGTTGTTCAAATACAAGAAATTTTACCATAGTTAAAAACCGTCCCTGAAATTCGTTACGAATCCGAACATTCCACACACTAGAAATTGTTACTTCAAGTCGACTGCAAATGTAATCAATTTTGTATACTAGCATCTCTTCCTTAGCTTCGCCTTGCTCATCTTCTCCTTTTTTACAAAATGTAAGCCACATTTCATTTTGCTTTATATATTTCACAATATTTTTTTAAAATTTTTTAAAACAATTTATTTATGAAAAATTTGAATAATTAATTAATAAGCTAACTTTGAAATAGTTCTTTAATTAGCAAATCTCCAGAAATTATATTTTCGGACTCTTGATGACTATTCTCGGTAAAATGCAAAAAAATTATAAGTAAATGATATGAAATGACAAGGGGGGGATGTCAAAGGAAAATTCCATAAGGGGCCCAAGGGTCATCTAAAATTTTTAAAAATCCCCCCCCCCCCCCGAATGTGACCTTCCCCCTCTAAATCAGATCCTGGGTACACCCTTGATTAAAAAATGCTCGTCATAAAGTCATTGCCTAACAAGGTTGAGTTATTAACTAAGTGCACCAAGAATAGTTAATAATACAGTTCTTAAGTTAGAGTATAATAGTTTTTAAAATAAAGTATAATGAATCTCAAAATAAAGTATAATCATCATTATTAGAATAAAATATAATCTTTCTTAAAATAATATATAACCGCTATTAAAATAAAGTATGGTATTGAAAAAGAAATTTGGCACTGGATTATGTAAATAAATCCCTTTCACTAGGAGAACAAGTTTGTAAGATCGCAGCAATGGATTATCATTAAAAAAGGCGACCTAATTATATATTTCTTGCCAATAGAATTTAGTTATTAACTAAGTACACCGAAAATGGTTTTAACGTGCTCTTAACTTCTTCACTCCCGAAAAATATCATATACAAATATTCTTTATACTGTAAACATATTTTTCAAATAATTGCATTTATTTAAAAATATTTTTTGCCAGTTATTTTTAAAACAATAACGGTTAACATATGTTAAAGAACACGTAAATTTACTGGAACTTGTGTTTTAACTTTAAAAATCTATTAACATAGTGCATCTTAGCATTTGCTTTAATGTAAGTCATATAAATTTAGATGAATAATGTCTTTAATACATAATGATTTTAATACATTTGCATTGTATTAAAAATGTGCATGAAAACGATAACTGAGAGAAAAACAGAAAATTCTAACGCACAACTGTTAAAATAAAAAAAGATATTTAAAAATCAATATTGTCAAAAGGAAAAAACTGAAAACAACGAAAAGAACAACTAACACTAAGGAAATTAAGTAATTGAGTTCCAGACACTAAAAATATAAGGAGTGCTGGCAATGTCATTTACTAAGTAATCTTTATTATTGAGAATGTGATATGCCTCCCAGAAATCTAGGTCTGAATGGAATGATATTTTTGTATTACTGTATTATTGGATATAAAATAAAAAAGATGGTTGTGTATTTCTCACTATGTTTAACTATTAAGGAGCGAGTTACTATGTTTAACTATTAAGGAGCGAGTTAGAGCTCTTTTTGACATAACTTGTGTTCCTTGAGTCTGACTTAGAGGGCACGCTGGCCAATATATGATAAACGACAAAAAAAAAATTAATTTTATATATAGTCCAATTATCAAAAGGATCATTTAAAAAATGAAATAGACTTTTCTAAATGCTATTCAAATTTGAGTGTGTCTTGAGATTTTTTGGAGATACGTGCGAGCATCTTCTCTTCATGTCAAAAACCTTATGGGTATGATGAAGAGATTGAATTACTTGAAAAATTTTGGTGGGATTAAAGGATTTTTTTGTATAAATGCTAGAAAATGGTTTTGTGACTGGCAAACAGAGATTTCTGGTCAAAACACAAAAACTTTTTTTGTATTTCTTGCTATGTTTGTCGCTTTTAATTTGTTTTTGTGTGTTCACAGTATTTTTTCAGTGTCTTACATTCTCAGTATTTTCCCTTGTCGGCTAATAAATGTATTGACAGCGGCTAGGAAATTGATGTTGTATTCAGTACAGTGCTCGATAGAAGTTGCTGAACAGATTTTCTAGCATACCTAAGCGATTACAAAAATTTTCAATTGCTGGAAAATGGAAGATGATACAGAAATTGCTTTTGTTATACCCGGTTCCAAATCAACAAAAACTTCAAAAATAGACCAAATTAGTTTCAAAATTCCATTGTTGTCCTGTGTTATCACAGTTCACAGAAACGTCTTTTTTTTTAGAGCTGTGCGTCGCACTTGACCCATTTTCTCCCGTTTTCTTTGGCGAAAACCAAAGTTTTAGAGGGATATTCTGCCCATCCGCCAGTGTTTCCAAAACACACGCTTTGGGCCGAAATAGAAGCTATTCGCCGCAGTTTATTCTTGTGAACCCCTCTTCGGAATTCCTTCTAACAATAATTCCACACCCACTGGGAATGGTAAAATAAGTAAAAACATGTTCTCTTTTGACTTGTTATTTTTAAATTGACAATGCTGGTTGGTTTTTGAACTAAAACCTGTCTGTTCTTTAGAAAATAATACTTTTTCTTTAAAAAACTAAACTCTTCCTCTGCCCCAAATTCGATTTTTTTTAAAATTTAAAATGCCTCTCAGAATGTTTAATTCAAACTTTTTTTCTGCCCCAAAATAGATTTTTAGAATTTAAATTTCTTTCAGAATGTTTACAAATTGGTTTGATAAGCAAAGAGTGTAATTTCAAGCGACATTGATATTTTTTTCGAAATGTTTAGTATTGTCATTTGTTGAATAAATGAGTGAAGCATGATGACTGAATTTTCTGGATATTGCTAACATATATTAGATATAGCCTCTGTCGATTGACTAGTTGTCCTCACAAAAGGTTAGTTCAAAGACTTTAGATAGATCCAAAACTATCTAAAACGACTTTGGCTGCATCAATAATTTTCAAGGAGTAGAAGAGTTGATGCGGAGGAGCAACATCAATATAAAAGAACTTGCCAGGAGAGTCAAAATATTCTCTCATGAGAGTTCTACACACTAGGTTCATAGAAGAAAACTTTTGTAGCTTCGATGACCACCAAGGAATATTTTCATTCCCTTGAAGTATTTAATCCCCAATAGAAAATGGCTATTGCGGTAGATATTCTCTTTTACAATGCTAGAAGGCTCTGGCAACATCTCTTTTCATAAATAGTGCCATATTAAGAAGTTAAGGATAGGTTCGCGGGATAAGCGGGATAGGTTCTCATTTTTCAACTTTAAAGAGCAATTCTTAGTTACACATCAATATCTAATTTCACAAGAAGAACAGACTTAACACATGAGTAAAGTAGAATACTATAAAAACAAAATCAATTGGCCTCTTCAATATCTAATTGCCCCATTTATTGCTGAGGTATGAAAAAACTTATCGTTTTACTAAAAAAAAAGCGAAAACATAGAGTAACTGCTCTTTTATCGAAATACGAATGATTCGCCCCAACCACCCACATTTTCCTGCCGAACTCAACTGTAGCAACATTTATTTTTTGAAGCACCTTAAGAATGCCGAATATGCTTGACAAGTGCGAATTAATGTACGTTTTCTAATGGGTGAATGGATTGATCATTGTATAATGATACAAAAATGTATTTTAAAATGTGTAATTTGCATACCTTACGAAGAACACTATAACAACTGGTGTAACATTACTCCCTAGATCAGGAATAATGTTATATACCAAATTTATGGAGTAAATTTTCACAAATAAGAAGTTTACGCCATAAAACTGGGCTTCTACCAGTTTGTAGAGTAGTGTTACGCATTACATTTTTAAGCACAAACACAAAAACATCATAGATTCGGATCATCAATTAATGCGCGTTGAAACAGCTACTTTTTCTATCACCTAAATTAATTATATGTTGTTGTTATCCTGTTCCTGATATGTGCAAAAATTAGATACGTCCGAAGCTGAAGTAGACAGCTTTTGCGACTTCAATTGCTTTTCAGAGAAAATTAAAACTTCTTGGGTCTTCAATGCTAATCTTGAAGAGCCTGGCTTGAATTGCCGGGTAGCCAATGATTATCTGCCAATACAATAGGTAGCCTTAATTAATTATCTACCGTAATATAACAAATATAATAATTTGAAGGACCTAATTTCTGTTCCTTGTAGATTTGGTCCAAATAATCCATGTCCTCCAAAGGGCTCAATTAACTGAAATATACGCTTCAACTACATGGATTATATATAGCAAAGAGAGATTTGTGGAAATTTTCAAGTATTCCATTCAAATTTTACCAGGAAAAACGTATGCATCGGTAATGAGAACTCCAAAGTAATTAGTTACGCAATTATTATTTCATTACTTTGTCGCCCCGTTCCTCTTTAAAATGCCGTTGCCGCCTGTGAATGTCGCCTCGTCTGTGTTTTAACAAAGTCTTCATCGACGCCGTTTGGCGCTATTTTAGACAGGTGCCCATTTGTCATTAATAATACATCTTTATGGACCTCCCTTTGTCCTCTCATTGTCTCTGTCAAAGTCGCGGCGCTAAATCTTTTTGACACTCGTGGGTTGGCGAGATAAATGTAAACTTCGTGTTTGCTGCGTACCGTTCGAAAGAGTCTGGTGGCAAAAATGAGCAGACCCCCAATGCAACTTGCAATTGTCAGAAAGGATGATCAAACTTTATCAAAACTTCGTCATTTTTGACGAAATGATGTAGTGAAAAATTCTCCAAGTAAACCTTTCGAAAAAATTGTGGTAAGTTTCGTATCTAAGGTTATGCGCATCGTAAAGGAAATGAATAAATGACTGTTGAAATTGACGAAATTTTTAGACGATTAATGAATGCTCGAAAGTGAAACATCTTTAAGAATGAATTAGGATAGCAACCTAGAACAGTTCATCAAGACATTGAACCACCATATATTTATAGGACCCTATGATCATATCTATCTGAGGAATACAACCCATCACCTGACTGTCAGGTCTTCCATCAATCCACATAATTTTTAAAAAATTATGAAATTTATCATTCTACTAAATTTTAAAATCTGAAGCCGTTATTTATAATTATCTGCTACGGAAATAAAATCTGAAACAATATAAATAAATTTAATATTCAGAAAAAAACTTTAATTTTTTATCTTATACAGTGAAAACAAAATTACACTTCAACCAAATTATCCCTCAGAGGGATACAAAATTGCATGACATGCATGACATTATTTATTGGTCCGCCGTAAGAATTATTTGACCTCTTGCGACATCCGCTTAAATGGACGATTTTGTTTTTCGTTCCTATTACTACACAATTTATTTTAAATTTTAAGAACTGAAATGGTTCGATAGGTAAGTATTTGAAAATCACTTTTCGGGCTTTGATTATAGGCACCAGTCGTTCATTTGGATCAGTAATGACAATGACGTTAGCACGACAGTCAATTTCATTTTCGAAGGTCTTGCAAAAAGGTTTTTTTCGCAGTTAAGTTATAGTCCATTCTAAAAAATAGTGTTAGAATGGGCTCTAAATTACAAAATCTGATCAGGCTTGCTTTTTGCAGCCATAGAACTCAAAATCAAATGCAATTTTAAAGTTTAAAATATCTAATAACATGTAATTGATGTGCCTCTCAGAAAAATTAAATGTTATGAACCTTTCAAAAAATAGGATTTTGAGGATCTGATGGTAAACAGAGTGTTTGTGATTTTTTTTTAAATGGATGACTGTTTTAAAATGAGAGTTACTTTTCAGAATGCTGTTAAGTTAAAGGGAAATTTATACGAGTTATGAATCTAGGATGGAAAATATCAGAAGAGCAATTGAATAAAATAAAAATTCGCAATCGTTTTAATGTCCATTGCATGATATTTTAGTGACAAAAACTAAAATGCTGTTATATCCGTAATATGTGTAAATAAATTCACTCATTTGATCCTCTAGAAGCTGAAAAGCGACATAGCCCATTTCTATTTCTAAAAATTACATTTAAGAATTAAGAATTTTAATTATAAACAAATGGACTTAGAGCCTAACCTATTTTCCGTTTCAGTTTCTTGCAAAAATAATGCATCAGTCGTTTTCTTAGGCATAGCAACTATCAAATAAGAAAATTTGTTCTGGAAAACCATAGCAAAATTTAATAAATTCAGGATGCTTTAGAGAATTTCCGTCTTTTTATTTCTGCACAAATTTTGTACCGTATATTATAAACCCCGACATAGAATTTTTTTATAAAAAAAATAAACCAGGTGTATGTAGCTCCACACAACTTCCACCATCACAACTAAATAAATCAATGCAGTTTAAGCTAATTATATACCCTATAGGCTTTTCGGTTTTCAGCAATACAAAACCCAAAAAGTTCTATGGCAGCTACCTTTCGCTCATGCGCGATCTCCAAAACCTTATTATAACGTAAGAAAGGTACTAGAACTCGTATGCCAAACTTGAAGTGCGTATATGTTTAAAACCACCTTTTTTCCACCCTCCCACACATGTAGAAAACACAAAATCTTCATTTTGGATTTTCGACTGCATTACAATGCTTTTGTTACCTTATATTTCATATTAGGTAAATGAGAGTAATAATTTAAAATGCGTAACATAAGTGTGTTTTCTACCATTTAACTATCTTAAAATTTGACAGCTTATACTTTAGAGATTAATAAATAAAGTAAGAAGGTAGTAAAGTGGATTTTGATAAACTAAGAAAAATCAAAAGCTCCCCAGTTTAATTTTTAAAAAAAATCCAACTAGTAACAGCAATAAAATATAAGCCAAACAACAAACTGAATATTGTTAAAGCTCACAATTTAAAAAATAAAGCACTGACATTCTTTTAAAATATTAATGCCACGAAAGAAGTTACGTTTTTAAACCTGCATTATTTTTAGTGGTAATTTACGAATGAGCAATAAAATAAAGAGAGTGCATATTTAAATATTTACGTAACTC
Organism: Oedothorax gibbosus; assembly: GCA_019343175.1. Classification (NCBI taxonomy): domain Eukaryota; kingdom Metazoa; phylum Arthropoda; class Arachnida; order Araneae; family Linyphiidae; genus Oedothorax; species Oedothorax gibbosus. The sequence goes on from JAFNEN010000580.1 coordinate 152,904, forward strand.
AATGCAAAAAGTAGAAATAATGAGAGGTAGCATTAACCGAGGTTTTGACCGCAAAACCGCAACGTTGGCGTTTATCCAAAGGATGGATTTAGTTTCATTCACTGCGGATCGCATGTTTTCTCCAACTTTGGAAACTTTCGCAATTTTTTTGTGAACTGAAATTTAAAAAAAAAAAACCTTTTTTTGCCGTAACTGAAATGATCCTGAAAATATAAGAGACCTCATGTTTGTGGTGTGTTTCGATCAATTGAAAAACATTTCCTTTATTTTCAAAGTTAAATGCCATTGACACATGGGCGAATGATTTCATCTGTCACAAAGATTGGGAATTAAGAAAGAAGACGCAACCAGAGTTTCATGCTTCTATGGTGAATATATTCAGAAATAATTCTGATTATTTTTTAAAATATGGTAAAATATATTTTTTCGAAAACAATGAGTTAATATTGTTTGAAAATAATATAATTATTTAACAGTTTCACTTCTTACTGACTTAATAATACAAACGTATGCGTTTATGTAAGGCATACATGAGCTGTAAAATATAAGGAGGAAATGTAGATAAACAATTCTTAAAAAGTTGATTTTCATAATTACACAAAAATAGTAGCTTTCAAAATAATTATCTACGATACATAGCCTTCCAAAAATTGGCTTAAAAAATGTGATGTGCCATCGAATGGCGTAACTTTGGTCCAAGCTTTTCAAGCTAATATTTTCTCTTTAAATTAGCTTGCCTTTTTCAATCAGTGGCAATCAGTGGCGTAAGTAAAAATATTCAAAAAGAAGTTTTCCATTTTTGGCACAAATGTTGTTTTTGTTTTAATTGGTTTTTACGATAGTTGTGTATACACTGAGAAATCTATAAAACTTATTCATATCCATATAAATGAATGATATTGTATAACATTATACATGACATAACATGTATACATTGTATAACCACATAAAAATTTATTATCCGAAAAACGAAAAAGCTAAAATATCCCCATAAAAATAAGCATATAGAATATTGAGCAAAAACAAACCATACTGAGAGATAATGTTTGCATTATTAGGAAAGACTAGAACATTGGAAAGTTCAAGACAGTTGCAAAAGCAATTTAGAAATATCTAATAAGTTGTGTGGCAAAATCTTTGAAATTTATTGCTTAAAAAAACTTATCTATTCATTCAAAAATTCCAGATTAGTCAACAAAAAATTTATCAATATTACATTAAAATTGAGATTTTTATTTACCATACATAGCTTCCTTGCGGAAATCAACATTTCTCTACAACGTCAACGCTGGAATATATAACTCTAACTAATACTGTTCAATACATTTTTTTATAGCCGCTACAAAGATTTTATCTCAACGACTGCATTCTTTTTTGTGTTTGACAAGTTTTCTTGAAAATCTGGGTCTAGTTTTTTTCTTAGAACCTTCCAATAAAGTTTCAGACAGTCCAATCCATTAACTATAAAGGGCAGGAGTAAAAAAAGTAAGAAGAAATAATTTTCTCAGCTGCCTTTGGAAAGCACCCAAGTTTTACTTCAGGAGTTTATGCCAACCTATCTGCATTTGTGAGTTTGTAAGTAAAATACAGACGTAGTATGTGTATAAATTGTAAACATACATAATGGTTAGAATTTTAATGCAGTTTATTCAAAATAATTAAGTGTTTGTGCTTGTGAACTTCACATTATTATGTAAAAAGTCATAAAGTGAGCTGTAAAATATGAGATTTTTGGATACCTGGATTAAAATTGCAAAAAAAAATACCTTCATCTAAGTACGATATTAACCATTAGGATATATGAATAAAAACAATCTTATCCTAATAAATATTGAAACTGAGCTCTATATAAAATGCATTGATAACTTATAGATTAATACTAAAATGATTGTAAATTAATCGTTTAAAATGATAAAATTTGCGGTAGAGTATGGGCATTTTTAAAATGCACAAAACGGTTAAAATTCTATGTAAATAATATTCGAAACTTTATTGCAATACATTTTGAAGGAATTGATAAAACGTATGTTGTGGCCCATAAAAGGTGAAACGTTAAGACAACGTTTAAAACATTTTAATAAACTTATATTTAACCCAAAAAATAATTGTATAATGAATGGCATTGCGTTATTTCGTACATTTAATCTTTAGCCTAAAGTTATCTGTCATAAAGTAAAAGCATGACTGTGTGCACTCAGAGTGGGTTGGGAGATTTGATCATATGCGTGTGTGTTGTTTTCAAAATAAAATAATGATATATTCTTAAATTATTATTTAATATTTTTTCGCTAATATATGATTCCTGCCCTAGTGATGTAAAATATATGGATTAAACTAATTCTATATTCGCGCGTTTATCTCCAAAATTATTTGTGAACTTATACACTTGTTCTATGGCCAATGAAGAATTTAATTCACAGAGCATTTGTTTTTCTTATTGATATTCATACATTCTTCAATTTAAAATAGTCAGCGGGGAATTTCAATAAAAGCGTGATCTTATGTTGTGTGTGACGGTGTATCACGTAGGTTTCTTAAAAACACTGCTCGACAGTGTGAGTAGTTTTGCAAAACATATGTTCTATGGTCAATGAAGAACTCATTAAAATGAATTCAGAGACGATTTGTTTTTGTTATTGAATATTCAGTTATTCTTCAATTTAAAACAGACAGCAGGGAAATCCAATCAAAGGGTAATCTTATGTTGTGTGTGACGGTGTGTCACGTGGGTTTGCCATCTTATGCTCGACAGCCCCCGATTGGCGTGGTCGTTTGAGATGTGCGGGGGTCTGTGTGAGCGCATTCAGGCAATCACTCATTCGGGACACCGCAAACAGCCCCGCAGGTGATTCAGACAAACGCCCACACCATTTGAGAAGATCTTGATACCCGAACTTGATTCTTGTGAATGAAAGGATAGTTCGAATCGGACATGTACACTCAGAAAAACTTGTGTTGACTTTAAAAATAATGTGGTTTGCTTAGTTATAATAAGTTGTGTTGAAACAATACAAAAATTGTGTTGCGACTAATGGATGTTTATTTGCTCATTTATGAAATTGATGACACTATCATATTTCTGCTTATACTCTCAGAAAAAAATGGTGTTGGCTTTCAATACAAAAGTTATGTTTTCCCCAGTCCAGTTAATAGAAGTTGTGTTGAAACACTACAAAAATTTTATTGCGACTAAATTATAAGAAATGGCTAACAGAAAAATTGTGTTGAAGGCGCAGGACGCATGTATTTTTCCAAGAGTAGTTCAGCATCTGCTCTTTAATTTTTCGGATAAGTCGCTATACTAAAGATTAAAGAATATCTATTATAGTACTCTAAAATGAATAATACAATTTTGTTATACATATTTTGGAAAACAATATAATTTAAGGGTTTATTTGTGTCGATTGCATAAGGATATAATAATTGTCACCTCTCGCGATCGTCAGTTGTGTTGAAACAACAGAAGTTTGTGCTCCTATGTCATCAACACAGTTTTTGTATTGAAACAATACAATATTGTAAAGTTGCCATTTTTACACAATATTTGTGTTCCACTTTTGTCTTATGGAATATCAGCAACTCTCTGCGTATATACTTTGGGAAACCGGATCACGACAAGAATCTTTTACATCATTAAGTTTTACTAAATGGAGGAAGGCCAATGTATTTTTATGAGTTAAATACTGTATATATATATATATATATATATATATATATATATATTTTATATATATATATTTTTATATATATATTTTATATATATATATATATATATATATATATATATATATATATATATATATATATATATATATATATATATATATATATAATATATATATTATATATATATATATATAAAATATATATATATATATATATATTATATATATATATATATATATATATATATATATATATATATATATATATATTATAGGATCATAAACTTATTATTGTTTCCGCTCGTTATAAATTATAAAATCCCATTTCATTGCCTGAAAATTCAAAAATGAAAAATACGCTATAAATGTACTCATGAATGTCATCACAATTCCCTCATAAATACATAAAACCTTTTAGCTCATTTGGCGCGTTTAGGGAAATAATTTGGCGAGAAAATAGATATAGCTACCCACACCCATTATACAGCTCTAACACAATGACCTTCGAACAACCGACCAGCGTATAAATTATTTATAAAAGAAATTGCCTATTTGGCGAATTTTAGTTAATAATTTGGCGAGTTTGGCAACGTATTTGGTGAAAAAATAAAGACATAAAACACTAATAGCTCTTGTGCGATGGCCTTTATTAACCATCATAGTTCAGTAATAGCTTAACTATACATTTATATATTGCTTACATTTGCATACATGCAGTCAACAGAAAAATCAATGAAAAAATCATCAAATAAACCCACAATAAAATCCGGGAATGAAGACTGGCGGAATTACGTCACTTGAAACATGTCAATTATTTTTCAAATAATGAATTTAGTTTCTGAAAGTAATGGCAAAAGAATAAAATAAACATTTTGAATTTTAAATGTTTTCGTTAAAAGTTTTATTTAATTTTTTCAGCCGATGGCATCAGGAAAGAAAAAAAATGATCGGATTTGAGCGAAAGTGGTGTATTTTTTTCAGAAAATTCGAATTTTCTCTAAAAATGGAACAAATATGAAAAAACTGAGCCTCAGGTGCACACGTTGGTATTAAAGGGAATCAATCTTAAAAAATTTCGAATTTCTGAGGGCAGTATAAGTTGGTCTTTTACGATCCGAAGACAAACACACTGACACACAGACTCTTTCTTTTATTATTATAGATGTTTTGCAAGGGGTTATTAATAAAACCAATTTCTTTTAACATTATTAAAAAAAATCAAGACAATTGAAGACAAAAATTCATATGGCAAAAAAAAATTTGAAGTTAACAAAAAGTTCTACTTGAAACATTTTAATTCGTATTTTGGAAATTCGCAAAATGTCCTTGGCAATTGTAAACAATATAGTTCATAAATATCACAATAAGTTAAAATCAATAGTTGTTTCACTTTAGCATTACTTTTCGTATTAACTTACTAAAAAGAGTTCTTCCAAAAGATTACTTATGGCATCTAAACACGCATAGTACTAACTTATAAGTCGTGACTTAAATCGGTACAGAACAATTGCAAGTAATTATCATTCCTACTGTGTAAATATATATTTTCCTAGAAATAAGAAATTTTGAAAGCAGTTCTAAATAAAAACGATAAAAATCGGAGTCTTAACTATGCTGACTATGGCTAATTTGATGTCACTAAACTAAAGTATACTCCTCGGCGCAACAGCCCATTACTGGGCCAAGGCCTGCCGTGCCCATTTCAGCTTTCGTGACCTAGGGCTCTGGGGTGCTAAGCATATGTCCCGGTAAGGGGGTCAGCCTCACGTGGAACCCCCAGTGTTTAGTTCCCAATCATGTTTGGTGCCCATTTTATCGACCCATTCAAGGGATGAAAGGATAAGTCCACCTCGCCCAATCCGGGATTCGATCCCCGGACCTGTAGCGTGGCAATGCGAAGCAATATCACTAAGCCACTGGGCCTCAATTTGATGTCAACTAATTTAAATATTACCAGGGTTTTTAAGATGACAACACAAGGCAGATCCAGACTGTTTCTAAAAGCTCACAGCAACGTAGTGCCATAATGAAAATTCGACTTTTTTCCAATTTAGTCCATTCAAAAGCAGTTTTTTATGAGAATGATAAAAATCAGAATCATAAAACAAGATAATCATGACCAGTTAGGTGTAATTTAAATGTTATTAGGATGATGACATAAAAAAGAAGATGCAGACATTTTCTAAAAGCTAACATTAACATCATCAACATTGTATTATACATAGTTAAAATTCGTCTTTTTTTCCTGTGTAGTCCACCCAAAAGCAGTTTTTAACGAAAACGATAAAAAAAAAATCATAATCGTAAAACAATATAAATATGACGAATTTGATGTCACCTAATTAAAAATATTTCAGGGTTGTTAAGATGACTACAAAAAGGCAGATCCAGACTTTTTCTAAAAGCTCACAGCAACATTGTATTTAAATTTTTTGTATTTTTCCTGTTTAGTCCATCCAAAAGCATTATTTAAAGAGAAAGATAAAAATCAGAAACATAAAATAAGATAATCATGACAAGTTATATGAAGAGTACAGGGGAAGAACAACTTTATTAATTAGGAGTAGTGCCGTAATTGTATCTGCTTGGCGGACATTGGCGACAGAAAACCGGTTTTCCTTTCGGTTCTTCTTTCGCGGTACCAACGTGTGACTCGTGTCCGCTGATCTCTGGCGTAAATCAGGGTTGCCGCGAGAGAAAAACAAAGTGAGTAACCGATTTCCTCACGCCAGTTTAGGCGATGACTCGCTTTCATCGCCAAAGAGGCCTGATGAAGAAAGTTTTCTACGAAATTAAGCGGTTTTTCCCTTGTACTCTTCATATGTGATTTAAGTATTATTAGGATTGATGACAACAAAAAGGCAGATGCAGACATTTTCTAAAAGCTCACATCAACATCATCAACATTGTATTACACATAGTTAAAATTCATCTTTTTCCAGTTTAGTCCATTCAAAATGAGTTTTTAATGAAAACGATAAAAAACCAGAATCATAAAACAAGATAAATGTGTCTCTTTAAATGTCAACTAATTTAAATATTATCTTGGTTGTTACGATGACAACAAAAAGGCCGATCAAGACTTTTTTCTAAAAGCTCACAACAACATGGTGTCATGTATATTTAATATTTTTTGTCTTTTTCCAGTTTAGTGCATTCAATATTTTCAATAGATGTCCTTTGAAGAATGTTTGAAGTTCGAGCACGTTTTTAAGGAAAGGAAGTCAAGGGCGGTCGTCGTGTGAAAATAACTCAGCGGGTGACAATTTGAATTGAGTCGGGCTTCATGCGGTGTTTCAACCATGACTCCGTTAGAATCGCCAATTTCATGAAAGAATTGGTATAAAGAAAAAAAATATCCACAAAAATTACGGGGAACCTTGAGTACACTGGGATAGAGGTGTTCGTTGAACCTGTAGAGTCAAATGTCCGAACCTACTAAGCTTTTTTTTTAATCAGTAAAATTATTTGGTAGAAATAACTAAACTTTTCTTGAATCAACAAAAGCATTTGGTTAAACCAACAAAACAATTTAATCATGACAACCAAATTCTTTTTGGCGCTATGTTGAAAAATAAATTGTTGAATCAACGAAATGTTGTTCTTTCAACAAAATATTTTTTCCTGTTCCTCTAGTAAAACCCATGTTAGAATAAGATATCGAAATTTGACGATTAGTATTCTATATCACTAATATACTCAGGATTTTTACATAAGGTGCTAATACCAATTATAATAATAGCAACTTAAGATTGGTGGACTTTTCATTTTTCTAAAGTTATAATAGCTACAAAAACGTGCATTTTTGTCTTAAAATAGAAATATAAAGGATAGATAAGTATCACATCAAAATTCTGAAGATATGTTATATAATTTGAATTACAATAATGGCTTCATTGGTAAAAAATACAATCATTTTCCAGTTTATATTAAAAAAAATTAGGAACTTGTAATAAATTTCTAAAATACAACAAGCAGAAGCAAAATACTAGTTCTATTAATTTCATATTTTAAGAATATAAGTTTAAATAACTTTCTAAAATTATAATTATTTATAAAATATTTAAAATGGAGTTGAACTAAATCATAAACTCAAAATTAGGTTTTGTCATGCTTGCAGAAATATATACTGACAAACAGGATTATATGAATGTATAAATTAAGTAGCCGATAAATGTATTCCTTTTGGTTACTATTTATTCTAATTATCAAGATTAAATTTTTTTTAATGCAATATAAGTAAGTATAAAGGAAGTAACTAGATTAAAATTTCCTTAAAGTAAAATATCATAGTTTATTTATTTTTTTTGCATTGAGCTAATAACCGTTAATATCCTACCACTGTTATAATCATTATCTTAACCTTTTTTTTCAGATCATTGAAAATTTTATAATCGAAATAAAAAAAAATACATGTACCCCCTATGTAATTAATTTACACTTGGTTGTGGTTGCATGAAAGAACTTAAATTGACTTTAATTTGCATAACTGAATCATGGTTATAGTTGTTCAAAAGCTGCCCCCCCCCTCCCCTTTGCTTAACTCTTTATTCATGGTGGGTTGCGTCATAACTAAACACGATAGATTGAAACTTCTCATACATAGTTTAATTATTATTATATTTAAATTATTTCACTCAACTTACAGTTATCAGCCAGAGTCAGGTACGCAAATAAATAAAAAATTGAAAGAAAATTTATGTACGCCTCAAGAGTCAACAGTCGTTAGCGAAGGAAAATCTGCATATAATTTTACTGTAAAAAATAAGCGTCAAAGATAAGAATTAATAGTACTTCTTTAAAAAAAAAACATCATTATAAAAACAACCATTCTGAAACAAACTTTGCAGAGCAGTTTCCAAAAAGCTATTTTCCAAACCACTTTAAGAAATAAGCGTCAAAGATAAGAACTAATATCTCTGCTTTTTGAAAAAAAACATTATTAAAATCAACCATTCAGAAACACATATTGCTTGAGCAGTTTCCGAAAAGCAATTTTCCAAACCACTAGAACTTCCTGCCACTTAACTAGGATTTTGATGATTCCGATCTCCTATAAATACCCTATCGATTTTTCCTTTGGGGCCCCCGTAAAACTTCTTGAGCGATGTTGTTGTAAAGAAATACTCTTTCAAAATAGGCACACTTACCGTTATCGGGAGTATAGGGAGGCAGGTAGCTTTTTCGCAGACTGCTTTTTGCTTGTATCACAGCCCCATCCTTCTGTCGCTATGTACCAGAAATAACTTTTCACAGACGACTTTACGTTTGTCGCCTTTTTTTCTTCTTCTTCTATCTTTCTGCCTCTCCATTCCTCTCTTCTTCGAGGATATTTTTCCAGGTACTTCCAGAAACTTCTTTCGGTTTTGTTCTTGTCTCTTGTTAAAAGTTGCGAGCGTCGTCTGACAAATGTGTCGGACTGGAGCTGGAACGGGGATGGAAGATTCTGCTCCTCGCCGATGAAAGACAATGGGAAAGGTGTTAGAGCTACATTTTATGGATAAGGATCAATATTGTATGTTATAACGTAGAGTTTTTGCATTTTAATGTTACTATAGTGTGTTGTCTAGAAAAACAAGTCAGAGAAATGAGATCTAAAATAATTCTTTATTTTTTCACAAATGTTTTTCCGCATACAATACAGTGGTTCCCAGCCCATAACTATTCATTTGATGTTTTTTATTCTTATATTTCTTTTATGTGTATATTTTATTAACGTTTGCACAAAAATTGCCGAATGGAATAAATTATCTAATTAACTTGTTTCAGCATTTATCTTGCCCCTCAATAATTGAAACATTCGGATTTGCTTTAAATGGGTAATTAACTAATTAATACGACGTTTGAAGGGCTTTTTTTTATGCAGACGAATACTACGTTTTACGGATTTCATTCTTATTTTATTGCTTAAAAATACCGTTGAATACTTTCAAGAGTAAACAAGATGTAAATAACCTCGCAATAATTGCTTAACTTTATCTTAAAAATTGGGACCACAAAACAGTAGGTATATTCATAGCGATCCTCACAAACATTCCCCCCCCCCCTCTTCCCGCTTCCTTTCAGTTTGTTTTGACACCATAATCCATTAAGTGGTGCCCTTAAATTTTTTTTAAAAAAAGTTCGAAGCTAGAACGCGGCTGATGTTGTTGCCACCTGAGTGAGAAAAATATGCAGTGGGTGGCATTGACGTCATTACGAAAGAAGAAGTTCCGGACGAGAAATGTTTCATCTTATTTTGGCAGATTTATTTTGATTTTGGGTCTTCAAACCAGACGTGGGCATTACCCCTATTTTTTTGTGTAGTTTGAAGATAGATTAAAATATGTTATGTTAAGTATAAAGGTTTTCTACATGTATAGTGTGAACACTTTTAAACTCATCGTAAAAGTTTCTACAAAAAAAGTAATAATTTAACGAATTTCAAACTTCCAAAAAAAAAAATAACTATACTTGCAGACCAAATCGTTAATTATGTAAAATTATATATTTTAAAGGTTACTTTCAGTAAATTGTGAGACAGTAACAAAAGTAAAGTAAATTTTCATAATTTATCACTTACGTTAAAGTCTCTGTACAATTTAAATCCGTTCAAAACATAATAGCCTTTGAAGTTTCATCCGAAAGTATAAACCATCAAATTGTGCACAAACAACAAAGGATAAAAAATTGAAAATCTCAAATTGTACACCTCATCTCAAATTCAGTCACTCCGTCACCCACTTTCATAGTTCAAACTACAAATGCTACAGGCAAGTGTAACACGTTCAAAAATTCAGCTCATCTCGGAGTTAGAAAACATAGAAAATCTCAGAACAAAATCGAAGTCGTTTTTATTGGAATTAAATAACCATTGCCATTCGCAACTATGGCTTGAGAAACTTTTTTTCTTTTAAATAATAAATTAAAAGAAATTTATTTTTGCTACCTCAATCAGTCTGAAATAACGTAAAATATAGTTCCCAAAGTGGTTCTTTGATTGTATGTTGATATGGAATGTTTTGGTTTAATTTAAAAGCGAGTAATATTACATATTTATTCTTTGAAATACAAATTAATTTTAGCAATTAATAAGAAATAATTATTGAATTTTCGAAATAAAATAAATGAAACTAACCAAATTTAGCTTGTAAATATTTAATATAGAATTAATACTGAGTTTGGCGCCTTTACCCTGTTGAACACAAATGTTGTGTGTGAGTGGGCTGGGTGACAAATTCTGTTACAAACCTACTTGTTCTGTTTTTCATAACTCCTAATTTTACCTATAAACCCTCACTTCACTTCAATATTTTCTTTAAAATTAAAGCTACTATACATATTCAAAGTACAAACATCGTAATTAGCAAATCAAGTAAATCTGAAAAAAATTAATTTATAAAAAATCTCAGAGAACACTACTAATTAAATCATTACAATTATGATCATTTTTTCAGACATTTTTTCAGCTTTGTAAACCCTCCCTAGAAGAAGATGTGCCAAAATTACAGACCCCTGAGGTTCGCCGGACGGATAGACAGAAAGGCCGACAAAAAGCATATTAAGGATATTTCTTGGTGTCGTACCTTTCAAAATAAAATAATAATAATGTGACAATTAGAAATCAAAATGAGAAAAAGGAAGTACGAACAGACTGCGACAGATTTGACAAAATTATTAATTATAAGTTCAGGTGTTTATTGTTGTACCGTTCAAACAAAAAAGAATGGAGTTTTAAAATCAAATCATGGTTACAACGGTAAGTTAAAATTTTAATTCTGTCAAATCAGGTGAAAAAAGAGAACACGTTATTTTGTAATAGATACTGTGTAACTTTAGAACCGATTCCGCAACGCTTTCATGTGTCTCAAAATAAAAATAAACAACCACAGCGTTTAGTTAGATATTAAACGTTTAAAAGTAAAACTTAGCTATTTTTAGTTATATTCTTTTGAAAAATCAATATTTATTCCTTGTATTTTGCTAATTTTATTTGTACTTCGAAGAATAAATATGCAATATTTATCTCTCAAATAAATTCAAAACACTTCAGATCAACATATAATAACAACATTGAAACAATCTGTCACTTTCAAAAGATGTATCGAACAAGTGATTTTTAAATACCATTTGCAAAACAAGAAACAAAGAAAAAACTCTTTAAAGGAATCATTCGTATTATGCGTCATTATTCATTAATAAACGTTGAAATTTTAAAAATTACGTGTGCTCTACAAAAAAAAACCCGAACACATTGTGCTGTTTTTGAAACTAAAATGCAATTCATCAAAAAATCCTATTGTGATATTCATTACGACGTCTTTAAACCTGATTTACATCACAAGAACTTTTCTTCATTAAATTAAAAATAATAAGTTCTCTGCTATTGTTAGTGGCAATGTGATTTAAATAATGAAAAGGTTTTGTAATGCTATTTAATGGTGATTAATTTTTATTAAAATTTTAATATCTCTAAGTCGAAACTCTGTTTTTATAACATAAATTTGGATGTTAAACTATTTATTGTAAAAAAAAAAAAAAAAAAAAAAAAAAAAAAAAAAAAAAAAAAAAAAAAAAAAAAAAAAAAAAAAAAAAAAAAAAAAAAAAAAAAAAAAAAAAAAAAAAAAAAAAAAAAAAAAAAAAAAAAAAAAAAAAAAAAAAAAAAAAAAAAAAAAAAAAAAAAAAAAAAAAAAAAAAAAAAAAAAAAAAAAATTTTTTTTTTTTTTTTTTTTTTTTTTTTTTTTTTTTTTTTTTTTTTTTTTTTTTTTTTTTTTTTTTTTTTTTTTTTTTTTTTTTTTTTTTTTTTTTTTTTTTTTTTTTTTTTTTTTTTTTTTTTTTTTTTTTTTTTTTTTTTTTTTTTTTTTTTTTTTTTTTTTTTTTTTTTTTGTTAACTTTGAATCACCATACATATTTTTTTAAACAATAATCACTGCCATATAATTGTTCCATGCCCCGAAAAAAACCTACTCCTACAACTGTTTTCAGCAGGAAGAGTAGACTTACTTTCACTTACCCCCCCCCCCCCCCCCCCAATCGTTCACATTTCGGCCACTGAAACCCAATATATTATGGGGATTAATTATTGATCAACCAAAGCAAGCGTTTGGAAATAAGTAATGAGGCAACACTTGCAAGGCGGTTCTTTTTGCAAATCCCGAATTGACTGCAAAAATAACTCAAATTGATGAGACAGTTATTACTTGTTTTTCATAAATATATTGCAAAATAATTTCAAGGTGGATATGAAAATCAAAATTGACAAATTTGAAATCTACTGCTACCCGACAGCCACAATGTTTGGTGTCCAAATATCCTTGGTATCCAAATGCCACCTTTCGGTGAAATAAAAATTCTGATGCACGGACCCATTATTATTAAACATGCTAACTTCCCATTGGTCAACTTAGTGAGGAAGCAACAAGAAGCCAAGAAATAAGCGACTTTACAGAGTACAGAAAACAATACTCGAGAAAGAAAGGAGAGAAGGATTTGTACAAACCAAGACGCTATTAAACAATTTACTTATATCTTCTGATCCATACATAACTAGCCTTCCGACAATTACCACAAAAAAAAAACCCTAAACTTCCCAAGAAGTGATTGAAATGTTGAAGCCTTCAAATCAACAGACTATCCACTCGGAAAATGGAAAAACGATGTTTCTACCGATTTAGATAGCAAGATAATTAATAACCAATAACCTTAATATTATTACATTATTTTTTATTGTTTTATCACTTTCATTATTAGTCCAAAAAATTGAATCCATTTATAAATCAAGTCAAAATATATATTGTTTAAAATTCATTTATAGTAAAAATCAACCTTATTTGTAGTATATAAAAGAGCCATTTAAACTAAAAACCTAATTATGGTTCAATTTTATTATATGTTTATAAACAATTTAGCTTAACCATATAATATATATGAATTGTATGCTGATTGCTGTGATCCTTTTACACTAATTTTGCGAAAAGTTATTTTCAAGTTGTTAAATGTCAGTGTTGTACATATATTACTTTATGCATTTCATAAAAGAAATATATATTTAATACTTTAACGTTGTTATATAATAATTGTTTTTTTAGAAAGTAAAGAGTTTGATTATTTTACTTGATTTTCATTGAATTCACTTTTTTTCTGTATCATACATATTTAAAGGTTTTTTTTTGTAGAAGAATATTTTTAAATGATGATTTGTCCAAGGATTATTTTTTAACATTTATTGTAAGAAAAAATTGTGTTTTCTAAATTCGGATCGAAAGCTTTCTACCGTAAGACATGCGTGGTCAAAAACTATCCGACCAAAATAATGCCATAAAGCAAAGTACTTTATAAAAATGTATTTTTTTTTTTGCCTATACTTATTCAAACTTCACATTTTTTGAATTAATTAACATCATTTTTCATATTCAGCATCCTCGAAAAACATACATAAGACTTCTCAAAAGAATTTCCGCAAAATCCAATTGTTGCTGGAAATTTTAAGCACATACTTGGATTTGCCATTTTGCAAAAAAAGCAATTTTTTTTTTCAAAGATAGCAAAAAAGTACCAATTTTTGACTATTGAACATGAAAAACCAATGTTTGAGGGAATATGTTGGTGGTAGTAAATGTGCCGGATTCAGGCGGGCACCTTACAAAATATCACATTTTTAAACTTTTTTGTTATAAAAAAATATATTTTTTTAACTTTAATTGTTAATTTAAAGTCAAAACTATTTTTTAAAAAAACATTTTTTTTATTTTAAAATAAAGTTCAAATGTTCCTCTATTACATGCACCTATTGTAGTCTTAAACAAAAATTTTTTTAACGAGGCCAAAATTAATTTGTAAACATAAAAAAACGCTGAAATGCAAGAAAAAAAGTAAATAATTTTATCAAAATTCCGACTTTCGATGCTTATAAAAACGAATATTTTTGTATTGAGAAATAATATTTTTATATGAATAGACGCACCACTTAATTAGCTATAAAAAGACACCAATTTTATAATTGTAGCTAAAAAAAAAATTTATTATTTATTTTTGATTTATTGCCAAGAATTCGGGTGAAATACCCCACTGTGCGACGTCCTTTAAAACCTGATTTTACATCACAAAAGAACATTTTTATTTTAATTAAATTAATTAAGTTCCTCTTGCTATTGTTTAGTGGCAATGGTGATTTAAATGAATGAAAAAAGGTTTTGTAATGCTATTTAATGGTGATTAATTTTTATTTTAAATTTTAAATATACTTCTAAGTTCGACTCTGATTTTTTAATAAAATTTGGAATGTTAAACTAGTTTAGTAATTTGTTTCAATATGACTCAACACACTTGTCGACAATATTTTTTTTCGGACTGTGAAAGTGGGTGAAAGACAGACAGTCGGACGGATTGAACGATTATAGTACCTTCCACTTTTATCTTTTAAACTACGCGTTTATAAAAAAAAACTACGCGTTTTACACTACGCGTTTAAAAAATCTCTCTCGTTCTGTCTGTCCGACTGCTTCTTTCACCCATTCGTCAAATTGAGCTACTTTGTTTCTTGTTATTTTTCAAATGGTTTTAAAAATCACTTATCTTGTTCATCAATCAGTTATCTTGAAGGGGATATAGATTGTTTCAATTGTCGACAATTGTTAGTCCCAATGATTCCATTTAGATCAATTCCATTTTTCTCCATAACTGAATCACTTTTTTTTAAATTCAAAATAGATTTTTATGAAATTCTCCATTCATTTTTCTATAGTTATTTTTTTATCTTTAGATAGAAGAATCATGTATTTTGAAAAATTAAATAATGTTTCTTTTATATATATGAAAAGATGCAAAGCATGGCAATTGATAAAATAAAATTATTTTTAGAGTTCCAATTATGGAGTCACTATGGGGATTCGTATACTACTCAATTCCAACTGCTTAGCGAGTTATTTATTTGAATTCTCCTTTCGTTAAGATTTGTTATTGATTGCGAGGTAAAGATTTTAAACTTGGAATCATTAGTGACATTGAAGTAGTACTGAGGATGATGATAAAATAAAAGATTCAAATTATGCTTAAAAACTTATTATTCAGGAGTAACGTGCAAGAAATTCAATGTAATATTTTTCCTCAAGAACAATAAAAGTTACTTAAATTTTTTCACAAAAAATAGTAATGTACATTCAAATTTAATTGCCTGAACAGCCATATAATAGTTTGAAAAACTTAAAAGTAAAATAATAATAAATATTAACCTTTTCAGATAGGGCAGTTTGTATTTCTTTTTAAATCTTGTTTAGAAAATACCTAAAATCATATCTCATAATATTGTACTTAGAATTTAGTTGAATATTTAAACTACTATTTGCATTAATTGATTAATTTCTAGCGTGGAAGCTAAAAGTAGGCAAAACTTTAAGAAAGGGATTGAATCATCTGGAGTCTATTTCCTACTACATCAAGTTTTTTTTTTTTTTTTTTTTATCTATTTTGATGTTTTTCATATTTAAATATGATCATTTTTTGGGGGGCTTATTAAACTTATTCTTTTGTTACTTTAGAAATAATTCTTATGTGACTTTAGAAATAATTCTTATGTTATTTTTGAAATTTTAAATATTAAACTTCACACTAATTAGAAATTGAAGAAATGAAATCACAACTCTTATATAATTATTCAAATAGTGTTATAAGAAGCATCTGAAAGTCTTAAATATCAATGAATCACATAATAGTAAGGGACCTCAACTATCTGATAAAATAAAAACGCTAGCTTTAAATAAGTTACACAAAAATGGCACTCAGTGAGTCTACATATGGGATCAATATCTATTCCGTTATCTGATCAAAATATCGAAAAGGAGGAAAGGGACTACCGATACAGGGTTTTGACTGAGTATTTAGAATTAGGTCAAATATAAATTCTATTGTTTTGAGTAGTCACGCAAACTTCTAATCTTGTCGACGCAGTAGCAAAACTACGAAATTGCAGCCGACCCGGCGGCGCAACGGTTAGGGCGCTAGCCTTTGGAGCCTCTGATGGGTTCGGGTTCGAATCCCGGTAAGGCATGGATGCAGGGCCGGATTTAAGCAGTGTAGGGGCCTGTAGGCAGTTGATTTTGAGGGGCCCCCTTGGCTCCACCCCCCCCCCCCTTCCCCGATCTCTTTATAACATGGAGAAATGCTACACTTTTTTTCAGTGTATATCAGAACTTACATAAATAAAATCAATAGAATCTAAATTTTTAAATTGTAGAATTAATTGTATGGGAATTAATTTATCAATACCTATAAATCTAAATTCTAACAGATATACGCAATTGATCAAAAATTTAAACAATTACTCACGGAACACTATGTCCATAAAAATATAAAAATACTGCTTATTAAAGCGAAATTTATATTTTTGCGAAAGCTCAACAATATATTAAGTTTTGACATTAAATGAAATTAAATTTTTATTAATATCTTAGCTTTAAACAGGCCTTTAGCCACTTATGAATGACAAAAAAAAACTCGATCCAGACAGAAAAAAACACACCACAACACACCACATTATAAATATTATCTTGTCTGGTGTTTTGGTGTGTTAAATTACTTAAAGCTGAAAGTGGTTTCTTTTAGAAATGAAATTTTATTATAAAAACTATATTATTTTACTGTTTACCTATGTACCTTATAAAATATGATTTTTTTTTATAAAACTAAATGTTGCTTGCAATGGGTCGTACATTTTTTTTAAAAATATGATTTTGTCACATTTTGGGGAAAAAAACAGTATTTATGCACACTGTATGTGGTATGTGATAGATTTCATGTAGATATTTTGATATTTGTTTTTACCAACTTTTCAATATTTTATTTCCGCCGAATACGTATTTATATCTTTTACTACTTCATATTTAAAGTTTAATGATTTTTCAAATTTTTCACTGATATTTGATACACTTTAAGTTCTACTACTTAAGTATTTAAGTAAGATTCTACTGTCTGTACGCGTGACTTCCTTCGTACAGACAAACAGGAGAAAAGATTGGTCCATGTTGTCATACCTTTTCAAATGATTATTTTTTTAATATCGTAAATTAGAACGGAATTTAAAAGAAGGATGTTTGTGTTTGTCGAGTATATGCGGAGTACGTGCTCGTTAAATCTGTTGGGTCCGAAAGTCCTCCAAGTTCCCATACCAAATCAATACCTCTGGGGGTGACAAGCCAATTCTGGGGATCCTCTAGTTGGCCTCTGTCTCTAAAAAATTAGATGGATCCACTTATGTGTGTTGTCTGTTGTGTCTGTCTTACTTGACGAAGGTTTATAAGCGGGTCTCTGACCAAGCACACAAACCTGAATATATATGTCTACCAACCAACCAACCAACGAAATTGCAAAAATACAGGGATGGGAAACTGTCATAATCCATTATTTTCAAAAACCGCCAATCCCTAGAATTTTACACAATCGTGGTTTTGTTATTGAACCGACGATATATCTTAATTCGATGTAGGCAGCTTCTTCAGGAAGGTGTTTCTTAGAAATGTGCGATTGTTAAAAAAATATTTCTTCATACTTCATCCTCTAAGCTCCATATCCATAAAACACTTTAGATAAATTATAAAGTGGTATACTAAATTATATTGAAACATTCTTATTCTTGGGATTTTAGTTCAAAGTTTTAGACAACTGTGTTTTAGTCTTTCGTTCGAAGTCGACCTAAATTTATGTCTGAAATATTAACTGTAATAACGCTTATAATTTTTTAAAAAAGAAATCTATTTTTAACAAATCTTTATTTCATAACTGTAACTGTATCCAAAAAAATATTGATGGCAACCGGATGTATGTGAAGTGTTGCGGTGGTTGTTGACATTGTGATTTTTTAAGTTTTTGTAAACAATATGTACCTAGAAAATACATATAAAATTTTATTATGGCTTCTTAAAAAATAGCCATATCTAATAAACCAAGTTCATCCACTAGGTGTATACATAGCATGGTGAGACTTTTCCTTCTCTACTTCAACGGCTTTATCCTGTACATAAGGAAGATTGCTATATTTAATTGTTTCTTTCCAAATATATCCTAAAATGTATTTTATTTTTTATATTCATATTTTGTTCAGTAATCGAAGAAATCTGCAGATTATTGGGATAAAAAAAACTGCCTTATTTGTTATTCAAACCACTTAACGTGTGTTACTACATCGAAACCGAAACTAAATTTCCTTGTGCATTATCTATGAACGAATTAAAATAAACAAGTATGCTTGTTATTTGTATCGATTGTAATTTTGATTTTGAAGCCTATGTTTTATTGGATGAATAATAATATGCTTATATTTTAGTATTAGTAAGGTAGAATTTTATTTGGTAAAAAGTAGGCAAGTTTACATCATTCATATAGTCTATTTAAATTTTTATGCAATAAAGCAGCATTGTAGTAAGTAAATAGTTGGTGCAGCCCCAGAATACACTGTTTGATAATTATGAAAATTAAAAAAATTTCGCCTAATAGCTAAACTATTATTAGCATCTGGCTACCCTGTCTTTCACATCTTGTGTTTAAACTTATTAACTAATTTTTAGCAATCCTAAAGGCTAAAGTTGCCAACAAAACATTCATAATGGAGCACACATGTGCCAAACTTTGCTGTTCTAAAAAGTTTCTTGATATAAAACACTTTTTTTACATAATATTTAGTAGGGATGCACCGAATATTCGGTTACTATTCGGCCACTTTTGCCGAATATTCGGTTCAGCCGAATAGCTTTACTATTCGGTTGAATAGTGAAATTTAAATTTTTTCAAAATTATTCCTGTTAATACATCTTTTAAAATGTCGAAAAAATTCCCAAACAGGACTTGTTTTCTTTTTTGATAGACTCAAATTCTTAAGTTTTTGATATTTATAATGTTAAATCAAGCTTTACTCAAGTTGTATTAAATAAACATGTCTCTTTAGGGGAACAGTTACTGTGATTGGGCTTTAAAAAACCATAATTACCATATGTATCGCAATTGTAAGCCATGGTTTTATTATATTTTTTTCTAATTTTCATTCTACCTCGGATCCATCTACTTTTGTTTATGTTTTCATATTTCTATTTTCGTTTTCATGTTCTGATTTTTTCAAGTTACACTTTCTAAAAGGCTTGATTTAATAACAAACAAGTACCACTTTATTGTGTGTTGGTTTAATTAAAAATTTAATAGCTATATTGTATTAAAGTTATTGTGTGATTGTGTACTTATATGGGATCAGATTTACTGTACGGTCCCCCTTGGCGCGATGTTTTCAGATTTGGCGATAAATTATTTTTTTTGGCAACCTGCCTGACTTCAATTGAAGATTCGAATTCTATGACTTCGCACCGATGCGTTTTCCGGCAACCCTATCGTACCGTTGGTTGAGTTTTCATAAGAAATATTACCATACGATCTTTTCTTTCAATCGTGGTTTTTAAAAAAAGTCGCCAAATTACGGACTTTTGGTGGAAAGTTCGCCAAGGGGGACCGTACAGTAAATCTCTACCCTTATATGTTTGTGTTGAATAGAAATTGATGAATAATAAATACAACTTACTTAGATCTGACAAAAAATAAAAATTGGTTTAGGTAGACCGAATATTTGTTATTCGGTATTCGGCCAAATTTGGTATTCGGTGCATCCCTAATATTTAGTATGTATTTTAAAATTTTAACCAACCTTTGTTAAATTTTTTTTGGGGGAAATAAGAAACATAATTCTTGTAAACTCATAGTAATTTATTACAAATCTGTCCTAATATTTTTTTTAGCTTAGTTCATCAAAAAGTTAAAGATAATATTAAGTTAAAAACTCAATAAAAAATATGTGCTAACCTCTCTTTTTTGTCTTAATTTCATTAAAATTGGCCTTGTATTACTTTAAAAAACAATTTTCTATGCATAAAATACTATTAGCTTTCCCACATTTAATAATTAATGTGTCTGCTACTTCTGAAAATTAATTTTTCCCGATGTTGTCAGGCAATTAAAATATTTATATTTTCCTGATAAATTGCATATAGTGTATCCTCTTTACTCTTAAAAAAATCCTATACATGTATTCTTTATATAAACATTTTTCTTACAATGGGGTTGTTTCACATCATGTATTGCACAACAGCTCCAACGGTTTGTTTTCATTTGTTGTCTGGAATTACTTAACAAAAAGTAATTAAGTACTAAAAAATGAGTTTTCTAAGAATAATTTACTTATTAAATTATCAAGACGCCAACTTCTTGCTGTGATGTTGGTTGTTTAAATCATTTGCTAAAGAAAGCTTGCATAGAATTTTTTTTTCCTCTATTACGGTGATTTTGAGAGTGAAACCAAAACAGTCAATGAAATTGCAGGTTGTGGAAAAATGAAAACAAGGGCCTTTCATCATCTGAAGCATTCCCATTTGACTCGGCTTGTGGCCTTCTCCTCAAATTCACATGATTCCCCAGCATTTAAAAAAAGTTTTACTTTATGCAGTTGTGGCATAAATACAAATACAAAAATTGTCGACCAACAACAGGCCAGAGGCCCAGCAAGGATGGTCCAAAATAAATCTAATTAATACATTACCACACAGTTTCCAATGACCGTCAAGTTTCTCTTTAAATCTTCTACTCTCTTCGAATGCACAACATAATCTGGTAAAGCATTCCACTCATTGACAACTCTATGTAAAAATAATGTTTTCTTACCTCCCTTCTAAAGCTCGATTTATTCAATTTCTGATCATGTCCTCTGGTCCGGTAAAACCTAAGCCCTCCATGTCTCCCTGTTTTATGAACTTGAATAACAGTATTAAATCACCCCTAGCTCTCCTGTTTTCCAGGGAATACATGTTTAAAGATCTTAATCTGCATGATTAAGTAGTTATAGTTGCAATAATAATATATAATATGTTTTCTCAATGTTCTTTCAATACAACTTACTCTTTAGTATTGGCCATTGGGAGTATATATTTTATTATACTCCTTAGTATTTTGGAAAGTTTGAACATTCTAGTTTATAAAAAAGAAGTTTGTAGTTGTGAAGAGAACTCTACAAAGGTCCGCATATATTTACCTTTGGAACGGAGAGGATATGATGCTTCAAATGTACCAAGTTCTATTATCAGTATTAAAAAAAATCTAGATTGGATGACAAGATTTAACACTCAGCTGATACAATGACAATTTACTGATAGAAATGCAACATTATTGCAATTTTATATGATATGTTATTTGTAAGAATGCAGAACAATATAAAGTGTATTTTTCTTAAAGTTAAATTTTCCTTATATTTGTGAGTCAGCTATTTCTTTGAAAATAGGCCTATATATGACACTATGACCATGAATATTTTCGTTTTACCTTTAAAAACAGAATAAACTTATTATTTAAGACCTTAATTACTTATTTTATGCTGATTTTAACATTTTGGTGCTTTCTTCTTTAAAACAACTTTCCAGTTTGTTCAAATTTAAAATTTGCATGGAAAATTGTTTCTTCAAGTAAAATACTTCTGGCAGTTTTTGAAGAAAGAATTTATAGTAAGTACTTAACTGTATACTTTTTTTTTTGAGGAGTTGGGCCATTGATAATTTTTCTTTCTCCAGATGTACTTAAAGATCCGTTTCAACAATGGGTGCTAAAGATGATGAACTGTTCGTATCTTTTGGAGACCGAGTACATTCCCACCATGGAAGAAGCAATTGCTGGTAAGAAAAAATAATAATAATAGTTTCAAAAACCTTTAAACTTTTATGTGCTTCAGAATGAAGGAAAAAAAACCAGGTATGCAGAAAATGATTTTACTTTCAATATTTACCCCAATCTATATGAAAATGTCCCCAAAATTTTACAATATGTTATACGGTTACATCGTTCATCGTTTCTGTATTAACGTAGGTATAGAATGTTTTTTTGTATACTAGTCCAATCTTTAAAACCTATATATAGTATGCCTAGGAATTTAAAAGGCAAAAGTTTTAATCTAATTATTATGTCTAATATTTATTAATATTTAATAAATGCCCAGTTGAAAGTTTATACCATCAAGTACTATGTTTTTTTTTACCCCCTTTTCTGATAAATTTAATCGAAATTCCTGGAATGGATGGTCAGGGAATTTTGTAATTCATTGTTAAAATCAAAATCATTGTATATTTTCTGCAAAATTTCCCATGATTAAAGATGGCCATATCAGACATATTCTGCACCCTTGTAAAAAACTGACTAAATTTATCTAGTTAGATAAGTCTGTATTTTTTAAGCAGGAATATCACTTATTAACCTGGTTTATAGTTTTGGGATAATTTTTTGCATAAAAATAACACTATTTAATTGCTTACTTGCATCCGTTTTTATTTTTAAATATTTACATGCTCTTATAGAAGACCAAAATATTAATTTGTACATTTAGGTCCTGTCGGGCAATGTATACTTTATATATGTGTAACCCTTAAGGGAATTTTTGTTTTATTATTATTACTTAGCATTTTAACCACAATCTAGAATATTTTGGTAATGTTTATAATAGAAGCTTATGATGACTAATTTTCTAGTCATTTTTTATAAGATTTATTCTAAGCTATGAAAATAAAGCTAAAAAAAACTTTCTGTTCTTTAGCAGCACATTATTTTTCATGTATATCAAACACATTTGTATTACATAGTTTTGATGCACTACTTTTCCCCAGCTTTAGGGGAACTGAGTATAGGCCTGGTGATTCTAGGAGGAATAGTAACTACTGGAATATATTGTATATACATAGAAGAATTAGTGTACTTGTATCGTAATTGGCCAGTCAAATTTTTCCTCCTAAAGCTTGGATGTCTCAGTATATTTCCTGTAAGTAGATTCTTGTTTTCCTTTATTATTTAATTTTTATGCACTACTTATGTAAACAAAAGTTTTACAGCTAATAAAAAATTATTTAATCATACTTTGATACAAACAAAAACTCAAACCTTGATTCAAAATTTGATAAATTTAATTTGTAATAATTATGATAAGGAAAGTGAAATATGAATTGAAGAGCTTAGTGGAAGAACATGCTAATTGACAAAAAGGTGAAAACAATATTAGCTTTAAAGATTTTCGTTTGCACTCAGATCCTGTTAAAAACAGTACTTTCAAACCCTAAAAAATATGCTTAACTTAAAGTTTATGAAAAAGGGAAAACTTATAATCGTTAAAGAAGTTGGTAATATGTTCATTGACATAAAAATCTCAATTTTCTCAATAATATCATTTAGCATCCACTAAGCTCTTCAATTATGAAGTAGATCATATTTATGATTGTGTTTTATTTATTTTGATTTTATTCCAAACATTTTTAGCAATGTTCTTTAACAAGTAATGTATTTCTTTCCTAGATTGTTGGGTCTTGCTTCTTCCTAAATCTGTTGGTCCCTCGGGCTACTGAATATACCACAAATACAGTTGTTCTGTAAGTATTAATCAAATCTTTAACAAATTTTAAATTTCATTTAAATGTAATCATTTCATAAGATGGTATTTTTCTAGACAGGAAAGTGGGAGAAGTGTGTGGATTTTCAAGATATTTATAATATTATTCATTTATAAGGAATTTTGAAATGTTTAATTAGAATATGACCTTTATAAACCATATTTTCATTGCCTTGTAGTAAACTACTTTAGTACATTGTAAAAAATATAATTCATTGTTAAAATAAGATCATCAAGTTGGAATTGTCTAATACATAATTTCTTTTTACAATATAGACTTTTATTTACCATAGTTTAATTTTATTCAATGTTCAAAAACGCGAGTCAAATACTATAATATATAGTTATTCTTCAATCTCATCTTTCAAAACCACTTGGGGCAGTTACATCCTGCATTGGTAAACTATACTTTCAGCAACCCTGTACTGATGAGCTTTTGTATTCTTGTAACACACTTATTATGAAAGTTCTCAATGTTTTATTTTAAACATATGACAATTATAGAAAAGTTCTTTTCATGTTCTCTGTGAATGTAACAACTACTCTGTACAAATATTTGATTCTCTTGGGTACCATTGTATCAATGCCTGGGAGGTTGATAGGATACTAATTGGTAAAATATTGAGGTTTATGTCAGCAATCAGTCTTCTCTAAGGTTAGATAATAGGGGTAGTGCAATAGACCACAAGTCACATTGCTTGGTTGCTTGGCTTGTGATGGGCTATCCCATCAAGTCATAACTCATTTTAAATGTATGATTTATTTCGCACCTTTGACCCAAAAAAAACAATCATTTCTTTTCTTTGTTTCCAGCTGCCTGCCCGCTCCACTGGTGTTGTTTTTCTGGGTTGTGATTGGGTACGCGTCAAAGGAACGACACCTCCTGGAGAGACTAGAGGACAAGCTGATTCCCCTGCGCGGCCCCCCTTGTTGCTGTGTCTGCTGGTGCTGTCCCAAGCTGCCCTTCTCCAAGTAAGGCTCCATAAAAAGGGTGCAGTGTGTCCATTGCCGACTTCAATAAAATAAATTTACGATCGTCAAAAGAACAGACCATAAATCTTAGTTATACTTTGGAGATTTTGAGTTTTGCTATTAGATGTTTTATGTTGTAATCACTCATCGGGAAGCTTGCCTCTTAATCGTAAAAGTAGGCCAGAAGTTTGTATAGCATTGGACATCATGCTGACAGGGTCAAACACCTGTTGACTATGGATCAATGCTTGCACTTCCCACACTGCTTTTCTATAAATAGAAAGTAGAACTAAAATTCATCAAAATACTGAGAGTATACACTGAAATATACATACTTGTTAAATCTGTTGATTTCAAAGACCTGATGCTGCGTACGATGTCCCTATAATGTTGCTTTGGTTTCCAGCTTAGTACGCAGCCTCGTCACTTAACCACGATTAAATTAAAAGGCCCTTTTCCAATAGCTCTAATCTGACATTTATTCAACCAAACCATAAATTTTCGTAATAATATCATAAGATATACAGTCCCTGGACAAATTATTAGACGCTCTGCAAGATTTCATGTATCAATCAATGATGAACAAAATACTTTTAGAAGGACATTTGTGTTCCTAAACTTAAGCTATTTAATAGAAAATACTATCTGCTATACTTAATACATATATCGACATCTTTTTTAATGATATGACATTCTTTGGTATGTTTTCATCATTACTAAAAAAAATACAGTGCGTCTAATAATTTGTCCAGGGACTGTACTGTGCATTTAAAAAATTAGAAAGGCACTCGAATCCAACTCTGCTTTAATGCAAAGGTAGGTTTGATACAGCTTAAACTACAAGCATTAATTTGGCTAGCCTTTGTACACATTAATACGAGAGGAATAAGCTGTGCCACTCTGGGCAGTTTATTGTTTATTTACTTACACCTTTCTAATAGTTGTGTTATTTTAAAGTCTATGCCATTTTTTACCAAGTTAGAATTAACTTCATCTGTAGGTTAAGATGTTTATTCAAAATGTAATATGTTCCTTGAAGCTGGTTTTCACTTTAATTTTGTCAGGTTTTGCCTAAATGTGTCTCATAATATCTTGTGTCAGGTTTATAATCACAATCTTTCATAAACTTGCCACTGTTTGACTAATTTACTTGCCATTTCAGCTTGGAAGTTAAGAGGTTAAATAGATTCGTACTGTTATCTATTTAATCAAAAGCATTGTTTTTGTATTAGTAAAAAAAGCAATAAAATTTTATCAATTGTTTTTAAATGAAACACTTAAATACTGTTATAGCAAAATAAATTTTGAATTTATTTGTAAAGTATGTATCCAATTTTAAGCATTTTATTCTAATACTAGGGGGCACGCCCCCTCCTCGCTATCGCTCGCCAACCCCCGGGAACTGCTTGCGCAGTTCCCTTTGGATCGCTTCGCGATCCAGGCTCGCTTCGCTCGCTCACCGTTCATTGAAATATTTTAGTCTAGCCATAAGGGTTAACCTAAAGGAGCATGTCCGGCAATTTTTTCGTCAAATAAGATAACCCTGTCAAATTGGTATTATGGCAGCCATTGGCTACTGAAACAGCCACAGATCGTATTTTAAGAGAATAATTATCAAATAGTTCAGTTTTTTCTATGTATTTCGTTTACATTAGAGAATTTATTTTGCAACCTTCTTTATAACTTGATCCTGTCCATTTCTTTCATAGTTAAAAATTGAAACTGCGGTAGCCGTTAACGCTTAGAAAATATGTTTCAAAACTATTTGAATTTTTCCTTTTTCTACTAACAACAGTGTTTGGTAGTTCAGTCGATCAAAATTATAATTCAAATTTTCAAACATTAAACGTCCCTAATATTATGCATGTTTTAAATTTAAACTTACCGATTCTATCTATATTTTCTGCATAATATTTATAGTTATTTTTCTCTTTTTCAAGCCATTCCTGAAGAAACACTTTTTTTTGTTTTCAGTCGGTCATTTTGAAATTAGTAGTATTTTTGTTCATTTCGATTGTTGCTATTCCAGAGATAGAAATATAAGGAAATTTGGGTGCCGTATAAGAGTATGATATATATAGATTTTCTTACAATATTCATTGTTTTCTTTTCAGACAACGGTTCAAAGTGGTGAAAGCTTGTATATACCAATTTTTTTTAACGCCAGTCATTTTATTTATTATTGCAACAGTCTGTTCAAAATATGGGGTATTTAAAGAATTAAAAGTGAGTATCTTTCCTTTTTATACTAAAATTTTTATAAACAGAATTTTTGTTAAAATATATTTTTTAATAAAACTTTTTATCATCTGTGTTAATTGCTGTGTTATGATGTTTTGCTTCCATTAGAGCATTTAAATATTATTAATTTTTTGTGCCAAGCAAATGCAGTTATCATAAACCTAAATTATATACTTTAAACCAGGGGTTCCCAACCTTTTTGCACCTGCATACTACTTGACTTTTTGAGATATTTTGGCGTACCACCAAACCTAAATATATTATTAAACGTCTAATATTCACTCTTCTAAAAGTGTTAAAAGGCTTTTTGAATTGAGTTCCTGAAGAAACTTCACATTTAATGGTTAGATATTTGTTTATTTATAGCATGCTTATAATAAAGGAGAATTAAAAAAAATTAAAACAGTATTAATTTACAGGTTTGCTTATTACCCAAAGGCCTAAAAACATACTAATAAAAAAATAGTACAAACTCAGCAAAAAATTTATCATCACACAAACTATACTTTTTTTAGTCTTTAGTGCGAAATTTGTTGTTGTTTGCCTGAGATTAAAATATTAACATTAGGAGTAATGGAACTTATCTTCACTCTAAGTCCTCATTCTTCTTTTTCTATGTTTATTTTTTATGTACAAGACTAGAGTTCAGAAAATCAACTCTCACACAAGTAACTCGTAACAAATGGCATAAAAAATAGCAGAGCTTGCGGAAGATCAAAGGGTTCTAGGTTTTACATCCAATCCAGAAGTTAATTAAAGGTTTCTTTTTAAAATGATGTTAATGTTTAAAGTAATGAGTAATATGTTTGTTCACTGCTCATGCGTACAGTAGCTATTAATAGCATTATGTTGCTCACATCACTCACGCGTGACACCAAAATATTACCGCGTACCACCAGTGGTACGCGTACCACCGGTTGGGAACCCCTGCTTTAAACTATAAATTATGTATTATAAAAATTTAGCACTTCCTTTATTTTTATCTTATTCTTCTGTTATTCTTCTACTGTTCATTCCTTTCCATTACTAGGCTTTGTGGCAGTTTTGCATGTCATAAACCTTTCACTGAATTGATTGAAGGGCATTGAAAAGTTATATTTTATAAATGTAGTTGCCATAAATTTCAATAGTTTTTTAAAGTTATTTCTAAATTTTTTTTTTGAAGGGTCAGAGAAAGAGAAACAACCGGTCTATTTTTTTGTCTTATTTGTCAGAATTTGACTTTAAATATATGCTTATGATTTTAAATTGCATCTTTCCTCTTTTATTAACTGAGACATATAAGTTCTCAGAACATATCAACCTTATTGATAATAAATTAATATCTAATCCTATAAGAAGAGTGCAGGGGAAGAACCCCTGCATCTAGGGAATCTGTCTGCATCAGGTCTGCTTGGCGACGATAGCGAGTCATCACCTAAACTGGTGTGAAGAAACCAGTTGTGCCTTGGTTCTTATCACACAACGCACAGGCTTACAATCCATATGAGATTCCCGCCAGACACTAGTCTGACCCTTGAACCGCGAAACAAGAACCCAAGGGAGAAACCGGTTTCCAGTCGCCAAGCAGACCTCAATATGGTCAGATTCCCAGTCGATGAAGGTTTTTTTTTTCCCTGTACTCTTCAGATATATTAGACCTGTGTTTAGCTATAAAATGGTTCTATAAACTCAATTAAGAAAGCAACATATTTTTACTGTTAACCCTCCATGCTTATGTACAAGATAGTCATCATAAAGAAATCTTGTTTCAGTTTGTGCCGGACAATGCTGCCCCGTACCTGGTAGGGCTGAACTTTGCGTCGTTCTTCATCGGTGTGTACGGCCTGGCCATCTTCACCAAGACGACGTCGAAGCTGCTGCATGGCTTCCACATCCACGGCAAGTTCTTGTCCCTGCAGCTGCAGTTCATCCTGGTGCGCTTCCACTTCTTCACCTTCGACACCCTCGGTCGGCTCGGGTTCTTCCCCTGCCATCCCCCAGTGTCCTCTCTCATGACAGCGCTGTGTGAGTATCCAACTCTCTTTCCTATCACATATACTTGAGTCGTTAAGTTAGCTTGGGAACTAAACATGGGGGGTTTTATGTCAGTCTGACTTACTTTCTCACTGGGACATCTGCTGCAACACATAACCTTGTGTAATGAAATGGGCACAGCAGGAATTAGCCCTCTATAGTCTGCGCCACTGTGTTAGTACTAATTATCTCAAGTCCTACATACTTACATTGCATTACCTAAGCCATTAAATTAACTTAAACCAAGACAACATCAAAGCTTCTATGCTCTTTTCACACCCACAACAAGTTTTGCAGCTCCTGTTCCAGATGACACTACATCCCTCTCCAGATATCTTGTTTCACAACTTCGCATCATACTGTATTTTTTCATGTTCAGTCTGAGTTAAACCATTCTGAAGGAAGTGGGCATCTTGAGTTCCCACAGAAACATGTAAATTTCCACTGAATCTTCACGAATCTTCTCATGTATCATGTACAGAATTGAAGGTATTCCCTGTATTAAATGCCTGTTTTTACATGGTGGTAGCAGAACCTGGAAATCAGGGTGTTGGGCTGATTTCATAGCCAACATTCTTTTGTTTCTGCAATGGCCAACATTCTTTTCTGCAATGGCCACTCCTCGGTCCTTAATTAGGTCTCTATCTAGGTGTGTTGGGAGGCCAAACTTCATTGTTGCAGAAAAGAATGTTGGCTATGAAATCAGCCCAACACAGGGAATTCTCATGGAATTTTTGAAATTTTGCAAAATATCAGGGAATTTTTCCATTTTGGATTACTTAAACAGCGAGATTAGGTTGTTCTTGTGGACTACTACTAACGGACACTTGATCAAAAGAAAATATTCCGTTCGTCTCCGTTGGATGTCATGCTTAGTAATTTTTTGGTCGGTACAAAAAAATTATTAGGTATGACATCCAGTAAAGATACAGTAACAAATAGGCCGGGTGGAATTTGTTTCTGAAATTTGGATAATCATCGCCGCTTTGAATAATTGAAGTTTTACTATAGCTATTAATGACTGTTTTTAAACATGGGGTTTAAAAATATTATGATATTATGTAAGAAAGAGTAAAATTGACGTTGAGAAAATTTTGGTACAATTCGAGTTTGCAATAAATAGTACAGTCTTTTCCCCCCTATACTCAGATTCATTTTCTAGCATTTGGGCTTGAAAATGAGCTTTTTTATTCAAAACTTTTCAAGGAGTGTACAAACCATGTTATAACGCGATTCTCTGATGATGTGGTTCCTCTTAACTTTTCCCGATTTTCGGAAATCTGAAAAAGTTAGGTAGGCTAACTCATAAATCCGGAAAGTCCCCGCGATGTCTGGTTTAAATTTTCTGTACTGCATTGAACTGTGTGTATTGTATATTTTATAGGTAATTATAAAATCAGGGAATTTTTTGTGGAAATATCAGGGAACTTTTTTTCAAGGATTTTGTTACCACCCTGTGTTAACCTTTCTTCCTCTTGTGTTTGCAGACATTCGAAGTGCCTTGCTTCTGGGGGAGGGCTTCATCTTGTCTGTGGTGGGGAGATTCTTTTTCCTGCACGCGCCTCCTGCACACTTTGTGAGTGTAGACCCCATCAACCACCACCAGCCCACATAGGCATTCCTCTCTACTTACTAGTATATATGTACATTGTACATAAATTACACTAGGACTGTCCTATCCTTTTAGTAGTCATTGCAAGGGGAAGTATGCTGCTATGCACTGTGAAGTGATTTCAGGTTGTATTTATTTGTTATGATAGTTTGTTGTATGTACTTATGAAAAGTTTTCTTGAGGGCTTTAAGGTATCTGCTAACGTTAGAAAACTCGTTTTGCCCAAAAGAAAATAGCAATGATTAATAACTGACATTTCAAGACCTTGAAAATAGGCGGATATACCTTGTGAAACCTTTAAAAAAAATCCATAAATA
Source organism: Oedothorax gibbosus (assembly GCA_019343175.1). Lineage (NCBI taxonomy): Eukaryota > Metazoa > Arthropoda > Arachnida > Araneae > Linyphiidae > Oedothorax > Oedothorax gibbosus. The sequence continues at coordinate 184,149 of JAFNEN010000580.1, forward strand.
TATACTATTGCTTTAAAGGCTCTTAAAAAAACCTTTATTCATATATTTTATCTTAGAATTATGCATAATTTTTTCACAAGGCACTAAAAATTATTTTCCTATAATTTCCTATGTGAATCTTATTATACCTGATTAATTTATTAAAGAGAAAATATTTAATTTGCTTGCTGGCAAACTACTTAAGATTATTATTGCATCAATGGACCCCACTTATTCATATTTATTAATTCACTAAAATATGCATACTTAAATTGGTTCAGGGGGCTTCATCTAATCACATAGCTTCAAATGATGCCTTATAAATTTTACTTTTGATTCAACTTAAAGAAAATTATCATTCTTAATTTATTATGTTTTTTTTTAATTAAAAACTATTGCTTCATGATTATTAACATTTTATATTGAAGTTAGGTTTATATATTTCTTGAATTTTTTATTTTATAAAATGTTTTATTGCATTTACTATTTAAAAAGTTTATAACTGCAACAGACACCCAAGCAAATATGTCTTCAAACTGTTTATTATGTCATGTGATTTTATACTTTGTGCAGTCTAACTATTATGCATAATCAGTATTATATTTTACCTTGATTATCAGTATTGTATAATTGTTAAGTTAATTTTTTACATTAGATATTTAGTAAGCTGATACATTCCTATGATTTTCCAAATATTTAATTTATATAGTAGCAGATTGACCCATGTCATATCAATCGATTAAGGTTCAGCCTTTTTCCCTGTGATTTTCTTGTGTCTACCTATGTTTATTTGATGACAAGTTTTTATTAATTGTTAATAAAATTATATATTTATGCTATATTAAGTATTATATTGTATTTAGTGGTTTAGATTATTTTATGTACGTTTTGTGTTCATTTCTCTATGTTTTTGGTTCTGGGAAAACAGTGCAGTCATAGGTTTCCTCCCTTGCAATGACAAATGTGTTCTACTACATTAAGTTCAAACAGCATTTTTCTGTGTTAAACTCTTTTATCCTGTGCAATGGTTTTAACATACCTAATATGTATATAATTACCAATTTAGTATTAGATGAATTATTATTTCTCTAGTGAAATCTTTTAACCAAATCATTTTAATGGTTGTGTTGTATGATATACATATATTTACTATACATAATTGTTGGTTGTCTATATTTTACACAAAGTTGTGCTAAGGAATTTAGAAGGATGGATGCATTTTTAATTAAAAAACCTCATATTTTTTTCCAAACCATGGAAATGCAACAGAGCTGTAAAAAGTTAGTTTATTGTAAGATGGAATAGATATACCCCACTTGATTTTATAAAGGATAGTCCAATGAAAATGTTTTTTTTTTTTAAATAATAAACTTTAAAGTAAGTATTCAAACTAAAGGATTTTAAACATCACTTTAATGTGAAATTATATACATAAGAAAAGGTATCAAAATAGTTACATGTAGAGAGAAAAATTAACTTAAGAAATTCTAATTTATATCTTTTTAAAACTATCATTTATTTATATTTAGACTTCACTACATACTGTGATTAACTGTTTCTTATAATACTTATTTGTTTAACATTTGAGGCTTATCATTTAAGAGAAAATGCATCCTTAAAGTCCATCAGTTCAGCATCATCAAAACATGCTGATAACTGTACGTATTTCAAAAAGCAGGTTAAATAGTTATTTGATTTATTGTGCCATTTCAAAGGCTTTGTGCAATACTTAATTTTTTTTTATTTGGTTATTAAAGACTATTTGGTAATATGAAGTATTTTGATTAAAATGTGATTTCTGTAGCTAGAGCTGTATGTTGCACTTCCTGTCAACCTAAGCTCAATAGATGTAACTAGAATGTGTTTTTAAGTATTGTGGTGTTTTTTAAAGGTATCTAATTTGTGTTCCAATTTTTTATTGAAATGGGTATGAATCATTGATTCTTTTGCTGGTTGAAAGAGTTGTTATGCTAGTTGAAGATAATGTTATGTTTTATAAAAGTAGTGTTCCTTTTAATAGTATTTAAATTTTGCTCTTTTTGATTTGTACAGATTAAGCTAAAGGCTTACTTATTTGGTATTTCATATGCTACAAGTATGATTTACTTTAATTTTATAATCTGCAAAACTAAAAGATTTCATAAAGTATGTATTTTACTTTAGTTGCACAAAAGAATTATTACTTTTGTAAAACAATATGAGCATTAATCACTTTAATTTTCTAACGATCTTTACTTATATTTGAAGATGGAAATTCATTAAGTTATTTGTAGTGAATTTTTAAAATTGTTTCTGTTATTATTTGTTTCTAAATTGCAATTATAATTCTTTCAAACAGTAGTGAATTTTGTTGCTATTCCTGGGTTGAAACAGACTAAATATACCAAGGCTATCCTGTGCAATGGTTTTACTCCCCACCTGTAACCTACCCCCAGAAACCCAGTGAGTAACAAACCATGCTGTGTTCATTTTATAATTTAACTGTGTACATTACTGTATAAAAAGCATAGACATGTGATAGTTCGCTGGCATTACGCTATTTGTAGATATACTGGAAACGCGCTGTCGTCTTAACGGACATGACAATTTAGTATGTATGACTTAACAACAAAGTAACTGTTTTTTTATTCGCTAAACTAGTGCATGTTTTTTATACTCCTGTGCACCGCCAAATAAAGCCAGACTGGCACTTTAGAACTTAGACGTGCCGCCCTCACATGCAATAGCCTCTTTGATAGGAAAATAGACTGGAGGCTTGGTAGAATTCTCTCGTAATAGAGTAATTTATAAATTAAGTAGTGAATAGGGTTCCCACCCAAGGGGTTTTGAATAATAATTGTCTATTTCTGTTTCACTTCAAAAGCGAACAATTTCATAAGAAAAAGCACACAAAAATAATAAAGCATTTTTAAAGTAGTAGTAACTATCTTCTCTTGCTGTTGTTTTTATTAGATTTCAGTTTCATAAAGAGAGATGATAAGAATATGCTACTAAGAGGTCTATATCATCTTTGAAAGGTTGTTTAGTTTTACTTTTGGAGTGCTGTAAAAAGTAGAAAATTGATTATTTTTAATAAAATCCAGTTACATCATTTAAACACATTTAGGTTTACTTTTTTTAAAACAACAGATTTGTGGCAGGCCTGAAATTATGCCCTAAAATAGAAATGTAAAAGTATTTTAAAATTATATTTAGCTCTCAATGGCTATTATAATTTTATACCTTATCAAGGAAAAAGCCTAGCGAGCCTAAAAAAAGCCCAAATCAGCACACAAGGCTCTAAAAAGAAGTTCCACTGGATTTTTGTACCCAGAGGTTTTTAATTTTACTAAAATTTGAATGATTTAATCAAAATTAATTAACATGTTGGTGAAATGTTATGAAATTATTAATATATGTATTAAGTAGTCTTAGAAATACCTTAAAAAGCCCATAATGTTTTTTATTAGTGTTTAATGCGAACTCTGTATAGAATATTACTGGCCTATCCAGGCTCATTGATGCATTAATAGTCTTTGAGCCCATGATATCAGCTGCTAGCTAAGTTAGTCCATGCTCTGTGGTAAACTGTTACATTTATTCTCTTTATATGAGGTGGCTACACAGTATACCATGAAACTAATGTTTTTTTTTTTATTGTTGAAGAGATTTTTAACAAGCTTTTAAAAGTAACAGATTGCAAAACTAATTTTCTTAATTCTAAAACGGTTTTGGAACTAGTAATGCTATTGTATTTAATCTTTTGTAATATTAATCACAGACAATGTCATTTCAAATTAATGTGATCTAAAAGATTTTTGTAACGATCAGCAATTGAAGTGTCGATAGTTGTTTGAAGAAAAACATTCTTGAACTTCTTCCAAATGATATTGAAAAATGTAGTGACTGGTATTTTAAAAATTTACTTGGCTGCATAAAATTTTAAGTATTTTTAATAATCTTTGAGAATTAATAATTTTTCTCTTGTATACTTGCAATTATCCTTACACCTATAAAATATGGAATTCTTCCATTAAATTACTCAATACTTTCATTCCATCCTTAAACTTTCTGCTGAATTCTACCAAGCTTAACTTTTTAATTTCCTTTACATAATAGAGTATTTTGACAATCAGGACTCGTAGGATTTTAAGGCGCTTTTAGATTTGTCACTCCGAGCTAGCGACAATGTCGAGTCGATGGTAGTGACTTATATTAACCTAATAGGAATAGACATATAGAATTATAAAAATAAAACGTTATATATACACACCAGAAAGGAATGTGCTGGGTACCTACAAGGAATTTGGTGCTATGGAAAGCGAATTTGCGGCAATCGTGCTTGGATTAAAGACAAGGTAAACAGAATTATGCTTGTGCCATACGCAGCGATTCCGGTAATGTGGGCCGTATATACTGTATTGGTAGATGACAGTTGCAATGTTAAGTCAATTGGATCTTTCGTATGCGACTAAAACGAAAGCCGTACTTATTGTTTCATCTGCTATTTTTAATCCAATAGTGGCACTGTTAAGTGAGTTCCCTAAATGTGAGATATTTTCATGCTAAATTGTGTTGCGAGGGATTTTGGTGCCTGAAACTTCTGTTAATTGTGTCATTTTGTGGACTCGCATTATTTCTAAAACTAGGAAATAAAACATTAAAATAGCCAAGCTGAGCTATATGATTTTAATGAATGAATATTTCCTATTTTTTTAAGCTCTAGCTATTGATTTTTATTCAGACATTTACCATTAAATGAGCAATCATAAACAAAAGTGTCCTTAAGGGGCCCCCAACTATAGTCCTTATCCTAGATCCAGGTTTCAATTACTGAAAAATTTGCTGCTGTATATTGCTACCGCAGCAGTGTTTAACATTGTCACTGATTGATTTAAAATCGAAGGTGAAACTATAAGAACAGTTTTCGCTTCCTTCGTATGTGAACTTAGATCTGATTATTTTTAATATTTCTGATGTGATTACCCGCAACACTGTAAGTAGGGCAAACAGAACCAGAACCGCTGCATGTGAAAAGGGCTTGACAATTATTGTATATGGTATGAACAAAGTTATGTATAACTTATTGAAATTGACAAATTGATACAATGGGGCTCAAAGAAGTTCCAATTTCCCCTATTAATGTAAAGTTGATAACTTGAAATATAATATATATGTAGTGTAATTATGTGTAAAGATATCTAACAATAGGATGTAAAAGGGGAAATATTTATAGTGAAATTTCAAGGAAATTGCAACTAATGTCCAATCAGAATTTATTTCAATAAGTAGGTAGTTTTGTTATTAAATTTTACTCGCCATTTCAATTTATTTATGTATAAATCATTATCTATGTTGTGACCAATTCGCTATATACGGTGATAAAATATATTAAAATGTATGCTCTGTTATGGAATATGAGTAGCTTTTATTTTAATTTTTATGTGACTTAATTATATTGCTTAATAAGTTATTTGTGATACTGTGAAATTTTTTACATAACTAAAATATTAGACTAATTTTTTTCAGTAGATTTTTTTTGTATCAACTGTTTTTTTCTTTTTTTTTTGTTTATTTGACCATTTCATTTTTATAAAAATGCGTTAAATGAAACACAAACTTAAAAAATTCAATAAAATTTATATTTTTACCGACGATAAAATAATAAAAAGTAATTGCATTTAAATTCTTTCTGCTTAGCATGAGTTTCCCTTTTGTTTTACAGTTCTACTCCCAAATTACATTGAAGGATATTTTATGTGTACTTAAACAAAAAAAAATATGTGTATGGTTTAATCACAACAGGTAATTATTCGATGTGATAAAAAAATATTCCGTTTACAATGATATCATTGATATTATTTTTTAATGTTTGACATTTTTAATATTTTATTTTAGTTTTGATACATAATTTATTACATTTTTATTAATTTATATAGTTTGTTTTGATATGTTTAAATATATTATACTGTTGCATGTACTGATATAAATCTATTTTGTGTTGATGTCTTGTTTTTATATTGTAAACTTTTGTTTCCTATTTGTATAAAAATTAATGCTTCAAAGATTACTTAAACAATTCAGTATATTTATTTAACTTTACATCTACCATTTTATTTCGTCTGCAGACATTAAAATGAACAAAAGAGGTGAAGAATTATTTTCCTTTTTTTATGAAATAGGAGAAATTATGTATACTTAACCAAATATTTAAAACTTCTAAGCGTACAAACCATTGAATATTATGGTCCAGTGAATGAAAATATTCAACAAACATCTAATATATCTAATTGCTCATGTAACTTAATCATTGAACAAATTTAACTTGCCAAAACATGTTGTCATTGTTTCTATTTTTCCTTTTAAACAGAGTACTTAAATTTGCAAGGTATAATACGAAATTCTCATAAATTCGGATTGGCATTTGAATGTTGTGGGCAAAGGACTGGGACCAAGCGATGGAAATTGTACTACTGCAAAATTGATTATATGAGTTTTCAGTGTATAAGACATTTTATAATAAAAGCAGATTTTTGGCCAAAATGCGTCTCTATTTCTGTTTTAAAATTTTATTTTTTTACTTGTTTTAATCAAATTGATATATAGTGACCAGATATTTTCAACTACAATGCAGTAGTGTTAAAGAAGCAAAAAAAGTAATTCCACACCATTTGGTATAGTTCATTTTTCAATACATGCAATATTGTGATTTTAAGCTTGTAATCAATTTGATTTTAGTAATAAGATGCAAACCACCTAGACTGTTAGAAAGAAATAAAACTTGCAGGAGAGACACTGTGCAGTAGAAATCTAAAAAGTGGGACATTTTACATTTTTAGGATTCTTTGAAACAGGCAGGACAAATACCTATAAAGTAGTACTGTACTGGGAAATATGCATTATGTCAGGTCACCCTATATAATGAGGTAAATGTTCAAAGCGTTCTTACCAATTCTATAAAAAAATATTTTTTAGTTTTAATTTTTTTTGTAGATGGTTTTATTCAAATACTCTTTAATTACTATTTTTAATAATTAAAAAGAACAAACTTTCATCGTTTGATTTTATTCATGTTATAAAGCTTTATATTAACCGCAGGCATTTTATTCAATATACACAAAGATACAAATAAATTGGTTTCCATTACATGCAAACATGTAAAGCTTTTAATGTATTTCATTTTATACTTGCAAGTGCACAGTAATTACAAAACACTTTTGTTAAATTTGCATGTTTTAAAACCAGTGAAAATATTAAATATATACATTTACAAATGTGTTTGACAGGAGTTATATATGCTCAATATCACAGTCAATAACCAAGTAAATATATAAAATTAAAAATATACAAACCATTAAAAATGATAGAAAATATACATCATACAATCTAGCACAATTTGATTTAATCACTTTGTTACTTAGCAAAAAAAAGCTATATAAAGATATTTGCTAACTTTAATATAATTTTTTTCATTTTAAAATACACAAATTTTTTTTTCATACCTCATATTTTCTTCATTGATAAATTTTTGAATACCCCCAATTAAAACTGCCACCAGCCAATATTTAAAAAATCAATTTATGAATTCAGTTCCTTTCTAAAAATTTATAAAAGAAATTGATAAAAAGTTAAAATACAATTTGCTTTCTCAAATAGAATTACCCTTACAAAACTTTTTATTAGCTACAGTTTGAAAACTTTTTTTTTAATTTGGTAGTTAAAGCTGTATAATAATAGTTGTAAAAAAATAATTTTCTTCAGAATTCATTATTTAAGAATAATAATAATATTTACTTTTTACCTAATATTTAAATTCCACACTATTAACAATATAGAAAAAAATCATCCATATTATTTGTCACTTGTATTAAGTAGATTCAAAATATTGAATCGAATCAAAATAATCGTGATTCATTTATATGTTTGTTAAAAAATATTGTAAAGTTTGTTTCCTAAAGCCACTCTAAATGTTATCTTGTTAATAAATCTAACACGAGCATATTATCAAAAGTTAACTAAGCAACCTTAAAAACAAGTCAATGTAATACTTTGTATTAAGAAGAACACAATTTGACATTGATAACAGTATAAATTATATATACATAATTTTTTTTTCATATCAAGCAACATCTATAGAACAAACTTTTAATTAGGCATTACATCTTATAAGAATTTTTTTACAAACAACATTTTTGTTTTCCAAAATAACAGAAAAGACATAAAAGTATTTTTAAATTTACTTTTTAAACTTCACTATTTTAGTATGTATAATTTTAAATATGGTTTACAGTTGGATTCAACTTTAATTATAAAATATTGTGTATAATTAAAACTACTAAAACAAAATAATCAACAAACGATTTTACAAACAGCGGATTTTTTTTGTTTGAATTAATATCGTACTAGATTTTCATATGAGCTATTATACAAGCAGTGAAATGTAGCATTTAATTTCCTGATGAATTGTCAAAATTGGTAAAAGTAAACTCATTTTAAATTCCATTTTCATTAACTTTTTATTTTTTATGTTATCAACAACATCAAAATTTGGGCATGGTAATGTAATTTAGCAATATTTATGATTAAAAAATTCCGTAAAACAATTATGTATATTAAAAAGATCAGATAAAATATAATTTCAAAATTTTAGATTTAAATTTCTAAAAGTGTAAATGTTACAAGTATTTTTGACAGTAACAAATGAACACATTAAAATGATACTCCTAATAATATCTATATACTTAAATAATAAGGGTTTGAATAAAAAAAATATTTTTTTTAAAGCTGATATTTAAATACCTTTATTTTTTACTACCATGTTTTTAATAATGAGCATGCAAGAAAATAAAAAGCAAGCAAAAAGTTGAGTTATTCATTAATTAATATCGTTCGATTATTTTGAACAGAATATTTAATTATTTTTCTAAAAAAATTAACAACTTTTTGTGTGAACACTTAGTTACTAACATACAACTATCACAAATGTTAACCTATTACCAACAAATCTCCTTTTTATAATGTCGGATGAAAACATAGTCCAAATTATCTGTGATAAGCATATATAATTGTTATATAGTCGAGTATAATTGCATTTATGTACGGAAACCGATCTTCTTAACAATCCCCATGTTTAGTAAGCGAATGTGACATCGCATATTCTTCGCCAACAGAAGACCATGAGCTGCAGAGATTCCTATGCAATGAAGGGGTTTTTCCCCTGTACTCTCCATTTATATTCAGATCTAATGGAAGTGCTTTTTCTATTATATGTTCCCCTACGGCCATAATCCTTTACACGATTTGTGCAGTAAATACTAGTCATATACTGCCACTTAGGAACGAATTATATATCAACTTTGAAAGAGTTCATCACATTATTTAAGTTGGCATATAAGTAGTATATCATTCCATATGAAAAAGTGAAATCTTATTTAACTTTGAAAGTTTGTCAAAAAAAAAAAGGTTTACAATAAATTTTAGTGAAACATTCTAAAGAAAATAAATTCTAACTTGTTTAAAACAAATAAAATACTTCAAATGCAGTTCTTTAAGAAATAAATCAACTTTAATAGTGTTTGAATAATCATCGATTTTAAACACCTTCATTTCCGAATAAAATAATTTTTTAAAATTCCTTTGTCATGTAATCTAATTTGTCGTACATAAATTGTTCTGGAATATGGTCTTTGTCTTATATTTTGTTTATTTATATAAAATTAAGCAGAAAGCTCATTTTTGCATGGCAAATCGTCCTTAACAAGTTAATAAACTAAAACTCATCTTATTAGAAAATTATGCTTTTGATTTTCATATTTATATAGGACCATTTTTTTTTATAAAGAGCAATCCACTAGATAGCATTTATCAAGCTTTATAAGCTTAATCTAAAAGTTTTACAAAGATAGACTTTAGCATAGAGTTTTATGGCACTCAAAATTTTTAAGTATGGGTGGGAAAATGCTTCCTCTATTAAAAGTCTTATAAAGGGTTAGAACATCATTTCAGAGTATGCTGAATTCACAATAATAAATAAATTTTAAAAAATCCTGTCTTGTGAAAACCTGATTTTCAAAAAATCTCTATAACTTGTTTGTAAATGTATTATTAATCTTGAACTTAATTTATTAAAGAAAACCTTATATATACCTTTTTTAGCTGTGGCGTACCAACAAATAAGGTTTTGTGCACATGTATTTGTAATCCTCATTGCATATATTTTCGGAATACGGCCATAAGATTAAGAAATGATGTTGGAATTAAAGTTCTTTTTTAAAATTAGACTGCATATGCAGAAGTTCACATCGCTAGAGTTATTGTTGTTGTTCTCGTGTCTATGGACAGTGTGGTGTCTAGATGGCTTCAAAAACGTTGACAATAGTCTCTGCCAGTATCGGTGCATCCCAGCTGTATTGGATCTCACGCAGTGAGTCCCTCAGTGGAACCATGTGAATCTCAATCTTCAAGAGACTCACCGGAACAGCTGGGGCATTCCCAGATGTGGTTGAGTGTTAGCTGGACTTCGGGGCAGTTTTTGTAAGGAATAGCATAGAATGTATACTAACTCACTATTGTAGTGCAGATTTAAAATATACTTTTGCATTTTCAATCAAAATATCAGTTTAAATCACCTAATTTTTTTTAATAGCATTCTAGTTTACATGTATTCAATTGTATTTAACTAAAACACTCAATAAGCACATTAAGCCACAACTACTTTTGTAAATCACTGTTTTGTTGTCAACATACATATAAAAACATTTCACAATCAGAAATTTACAATCAAAGTTGGATATAAAACATAATTCAAAAAACTGCTTAGAGAAAGTTTTCCCTTCATAATCATCAAATTTTCCAAATACGTCTCAGACACATCAATTACGAATTATTTTACCTGAAATAGGTTAATTAATGTACTGTTTTGTACATACATAAAAACATTTGATAAATAAAATGTACAAACAATCAAATATAAAACAGAATTTTTAAAAACTGTATAATGGAAGTTTTCCTTCATAATTGTCCACATTAATATAGCAGTTCTTTTACTTTGAATAACACATCAAGTGCAAACTATACACAACGCTAAGTAATAACACCTTCAGCACAAAAGTTCACTTCATCTAAGACTACAAACACAGTTCACACAGAAAGCAGTCAACTAATTGAACACATTACAAGTTGATAGGACTTGCAAATTAAAAAAAAAACTAGTTCCTTCACTAAAAAGTAATCTCACAATCTGTCTATCTGACTTTTTGTGGCGTCAATGTTCCTATAGATCCCTTTTGTTGTGCTAATTGCGTCTGAGTCTCCATTTATAGTGGGGTAAATGTTCATTTTTGTGTCGTTTTTCATGTTACCACAGCAGGTTTGGGGTGTGCAGTCAGCAGAGACAGGACAGTCCAAGACACAGTTTTCCCCAGTTGCCTGGAAAAGAGATTTGATTTATTTTTTAAAATTGAATGATAACAGTAGCATGGTTTGCCTAAATGATAATGGTGACTGTAGTAGAACAATATAAATAGACAAGATATAGGTTCTTGAAATGTAACCAAATAATGAATCTCTATCTACTGAAAGGTTATAAACCCATTCACAACGACTTTGTGAACACAATTATAACATTTTTTATACAAGTAGGTTTGTAACAGGTAAAAAGGTGACTAACACAGCATTAATATTCTATATTAAACATTTACATGCTAAATTTGGCTAGTTTCATTTATTTTATTTCGAAAATTCCATAATTACTTATCGTTTGCAAAAATTAATTTATATTCCAAAGAATAAATATGTAATATTCCTCGCTTTTAAATAGAATGAAAATATTTCATATCAACATACAAAGAATCTGGTAGTGAAATATATTTGACGTCATTTCAAACTGATCGATGTCGCAAAAATAAATTTATTTTAATTTATTGTCTAAGAGAATTAAAGTTTCTCGAGCGATTGTTGAGAATGGCAATGGTGATTTAATTCTAATAAAAATGTCTTCCTATGCTTTTTAAATGAGCATTCAATTTTGCAGTTTTTTAAATAATTAAAGTACTTCAAATTCGAATTTTTTTCTGAAATTTTCAATGTATTCTAATTTCGATGCGCTGTATTTTTTGACGTATCACACTTGTCTGTAACATTTGTAGTTCGGGCTATGAAAGTGGGTGACGGACAGACAGACTGAACGATTATAATACCTTCCACTTTTTACGTTATAAACATAGTGTGGAAGCTAAAACATTAAAATGTCAACGTTAAGTTTTTTAGTTTTTCGTGTAACTTAATCTGTCATACAAAAATTGTTCAAGAAAATGATATTCATTTTGTTATATTTTGTTTACTTAGATAAATTTAAACACAAAGCTAATCTTCCCTGGCAAATTTTATTGCCAACTGTCGTTTGTAAGTTAATTGATATCCTTTACATTTAGTTCCCCTGTAAACTTTTATTTTACATCAATGTACCAAAGGTCTAAATCATAGGTTAACTAATAGAAATTGTATGGTTGGAACCCTGGTGGTAGAGGTACTTACATCGACTGAGAGGAACTCTGGCTGAATGGTGGTGGAGTGAATGCCCTCATTGTGGAAAAACTGCTTCACCTTCTCGGCCACAGCCATGTAGTCGGCCAGATTTCTACAGCAGATGTGTGCTGATGCTATAATTCGCTCGCCGGCCAGTTGCCACACATGGAATTCGTGCACTGCCAGCACACCTTCAATCTGGAATATGGGCGTGATGCATTAACTGCAACTTTTACTCCTAACATGTTATACCTTAACTTAGGTTTGTTTACATCTAAATACATAGTAAACAACACATGTCCGATACAAACTGACTGAAAGTTAAAGATATATATTAACAGGAAGTTTGATTGCGATGCATCAATGTCCCATGAAAGACACAGAGAGGCAATTAGATACGGGACTCGTAATTTTAAATTACGGTTGAGTGACAAGTAACCGAAAGAAAGTTGCGTAAGCTGTGTTGTAATAGTCATAAGAAGTTAAATAACTTAATATTTATCAGGTCTTGCGCAAAGCTTTCTATTCATAATAAATATACTTCAGACACCTCACGAAAACAATCCTGCAAATAAATTATCTTTTCAAAAAACAATGAAAAATAGATTATTTATTATCAACAACTTAATTATAGTTTTCGATGTTTCATCGTGTGGTTTGGTTGATTCCCATCGTACTAAGGCTAAACATGGACTATCGGAGGCAAGCTTGGTCATTTTTGATCAAGTGATGGGAAACCTCTGAGCGGCAACCCAAGGAAAAATCAAAAACCGGACATTGTACCATGACATTATTAATTTTAACCAGCTCTCTAGTATTCCAGATATTTTTCTATTGCACTGTTTAAAAATATAAAATCCATTTATAGGATGCTTTTTTTTTTAAGGAGTCTAATTTATAGAAGTCAAGAAAAATTCTAACTTAGAACCTGACAGGCAAATTTCACTAACTGGGCAATCATGCCCTCCACTCTAAAACTTGAAGCAAAAGGTCTACAGCGAAGTTACCTGTATTTACAGGTGAGGTGACCCTAGATATTCTTTCTATAGTGTACCACAGGGTACATTACTTAGGCTAGTAAAAAAGTGGTACTAGTACAAAACTATCAAATATATACCAAAAAGAATTAAATTTAAAAATAAATATTTGTTAGTGAAAGAAACAAGCTGCAGCTAAGCTAAGTTACAGATAAAGAGAAAAAAAATATTTAATACTTTTTCAAGATGCAATAAGCGAAATCATAATTTATGAAGACAAATTTTGTAACTGAAGGGTGTAGTTGCAAAACTCACATTTTCTAAAATGCCGAACCTTATGTCTTAGTTATACTTGGTAGAATGTTGGTTTTATAACTAAATCCTTTAATTATATTTATTTACTTTCTTACATATTAAGAAAACAAATGAAAATTGACATTTTCTAATATTTTTTACTCCCGCTCTAAATTCTTTGAACCTTCAGGAGTTTCTAAGTAAAAGAGATCATTATTTTTAAGTGTTTATAAATATTAAACACTTTCACCATAAAAACAAAATTAGTAATTGTTGCATTTAACTCATAATAAAAACTGTACTTACCTCATGAAGTAATTTATTTTGTAAATAATCCACTTGAATATGGGTTGGCACAGTTTGTAGAAGAATCATGGCTGAATCTTTCACTAAAATTAGATATAATATTACATCCAAGTAAAAGGTGTTATTAAAAAAATCTTACATTTCCCAATTTCTGTTTTATATACTTTCAAATGCATGCAAAGTTTGTTGTAGAACTTTTTATCTGAAGATGATAAAAATATAAAATTCCAAATTCACTTGTTGTAAACTTAAATAGAAAAATACTAAATTGTATTAATATATTTGAATGCATGATTTGATACTTTATAAAATGCTACACAATACAGATTTTCAATTAAAAACACCATCTAATAAATAATGTCTTTTTTAAAAAATCTAGTACTAAACCCTTAGCAGAATTAATTGTATTTCAATATTATAAGAAATTCATACCAAAGAAGGTATAACACTTTTAATTATACAGTAGAACCTCGATTTTGCGACCCCACGATTTAGCGACCCCTTCGTTATAAAGACCGCTTCGGAAAGTCCCAATCATTTTACCATAGGAATAGTGTTAAAAAACCCTCTTTTTTGCGACCGAAAAACAAGCAGTTCCTCGATATTGCGACCGAATATTTGTTAGAAATTTCAGAAAAAAATTTGCTACGAAAAGCTATTTCTGTATTTGCTTCAAAATTTCAACTTGTGGAAGTGTTTGAGTGAGTAGAACCTGTTTGCTTTTGTTTGAGCACAATAAAGAATTGCCCTCTCCAAGCGAGGAAAGGGGTCGAACAATGGGTGAATAGGTGAATAGGGCAGGGACGAATTCCGGGAATTCGCCGGCGACCGGTGTTGAAAAAGAAGCCAAGGTCAGCTTAATTTTTCACGCATCCTGTAATTGGTTGTTAAACATAGATGTAAAAAATACGACACCACATTTGACCACGTACAATTCGCATGTCTACAAAATGGCTCTTAAAAATAAACGGAGCCAAATTTCTATCGATGTGAAATGTAAAATTTTGGCCGAAATAGACAAGAAAAAAGTTCCAAAAGCAGAAGTAGCGAGAATGTTTGGCATTCAGAAAAGTACTTTATTTACGATTTTAAAAAGTAAAGATAAAATTTTAGCTGCAAAAGATTCCGGTAGTCTAAAAAATAGAATACGCACAAGGGATGGAAAATTTCTACTTCTAGAAAAGGCTGTTGGAGTGGCTACAACTAATGCGCTCTTCAAACATTCCAATTTATGGAAATTTTTTTAAGGAAAAGGCCAAGACATTTGCAGAAAAGATGAACATAGAAATGGATTTCAAAGCTTCCAATGGATGGTTCCAGAAATTCAAAGACAGAAATGGACTATCCTTCAGAAAACTGTGCGGGGAAAGCGCTGCTGTGGATTTTGATTGTGTGAACGGATGGCGAAAAGAGCAAATAAAACAACTTGTAGAAAAATATGATGCAGTAGACATCTTCAATGCTGATGAAACTGGACTGTACTTCAAGATATTGCCAGAAAAGTCTCTGGTGTTCAAAGGCCAAGAAAGTGGTAACGGCGGAAAACGAGCCAAACAACGGATAACAGTACTTTTTGGAGCAAACATGACTGGAAGTGAAAAACTACCTCTTCTAGTCATAGGGAAGTCTGCAAATCCAAGATGTTTTAAAGGATTTAAAAGTTTGCCTACTGCTTACAAGAACAACACTAAAGCATGGATGACGTCCGCCATCTTTGAAGAATGGATCCGTAAGCTTGACCGAAAAATGGCAGAAGCGAAAAGGAATATCCTGCTTATTATTGACAACTGCACAGCTCATCCTGTCATCAACAAGTTAAAGGCCATTAAAGTAGAATTTCTACCTCCCCTAATGTCACAGCAGTTCTCCAACCTATGGATCAAGGAGTAATTCATTGTTTCAAATCAAATTACAGAAAAATGATTGTCAAGAAAATGATTGCTGCCATCGAAAGCCAGAAACCTTACGTAATCGACGTTCTTGGAGCGATGCATTTAGCAAAATCTGCCTGGAACGATATTTCCGAAGATACAGTCGCCCACTGTTTTAGGCACGCAGGCTTTAAATCCAAAGAGGAACTGGAAGAGGAAGTCAAACCATCAGAAGTAAGGCCTCAATCATCGTTACCCGCAATACCCTCAACGTCCGATGCCCCACCATCACCACAACAGCAGATCAGGGAAAGTGAAGAACTGATGCAACTGATTAGCCAACTGGACATTCCAGGAGGTCATCTTTCTTTTGAAGAATTTGTTAAGGTTGATTATGATCTTCAGTGCTGTGAAGAATTTTCAAATGAAGACGAACTCATTGCCAAAATAACAAAAAATACAGAGGACAGCGATTCAGAAGATGATGTTCTAGAACACTCCTACTCTAATGATTCCTATAAAAAGCCGACTACCAAAGCCGTGTGCGACGCTATTGATTTATTGCGTCGCTACTGTGAGAGAGAGAACAATGCCGAGGATTTTCTACAAAAAATAACAGAAATAGAAAATGCCATAATTAATAACTCTGTTAGAACTTTGAAACAATCTTCAATTACTTCATCTTATCTGCACAATAAGTGTAAATACAAAAATAAACGTTTCTATAGGTATGTATACGTTTTTTCTCAGTTTGTAAGGTTTTTTTAAATTAAAATTCTTTATAACGTCCCTTCGATTTAACGACCGTAAGTTGTTGGTCCCGAGAGCGGTCTCTGTATCGAGGTTCTACTGTATTACCTTGCCGTAAAATCCTAAAAATACAAAAACAGACTTTCAATTTACTACAAAAGATTCAGAAGCAAATCATTAAAAAAAAGAACTCTTACCTGAATGATGTTAATGTTAAAAACTAAAATTATTACTTAAAAGATTTATTGAATTAAAAAAAACATGAAATGTACAATATGGCAAAGTTTATTGGCAGCCAAATTAGTTTTGATATTTTTTATAAACACTTACGTAATGGCCAAGTGGAATTCATTATGAGACACACCATGAAGACACTAAAAAATAGACGAAAAATTTTAGTAAAAAAATAAAAGAAGAAACTATCTTACACAAATGTTGAGGTTACATATTCTATAAGCACATAACTTGATAACAGTTATATAGCATAATAATATTTAAAAGGTTTAAATAAAAAAAGTGTACATAGATTCTAACTATAATGATGAGCTAACAGTAAGTTATAAATAGTAAAATACTCTAAAAACAAAGAGAAGATACTATTGCTTAGAAATAAACATGTAGTATAATTTATATTTAGTAGAAATTATCACCAAATTAATGACTATTTTGTAAGAAATATGTTATTAATTATCCTTTAGGCACAACAGTGGAACATACAAAAAAAAAATGCAATATGAACACTAATTGTGTGCTGAATAAACAATTGTGAGTTATAAGACGTGAAAATGCCTGTACTATTGCATTTTGGAACATTTACTATAGTTTTCTTTTCTAATAAATCCTGAAACGTTAATTCACTACATCATTAATAGTATGTAATTTTTTTAAAGGAAATACAAGTTTAAGATTAAGATTAATTAAGCACAAAAAACAATCATGTTAAATTTAATTTTTAAGTGTATGAAAAAATTTATACAATGTTACAATATTAGTTACATAAAACTAGAAAATTAACCCTTTGAGCAAATAAGCAAATTCAGCTGAAGTGAAAACATGATTTCACTGCATGAGATTTCATTTTTTAACATTTAAATTTCTTAATTATTTTTTTTAAAAATATTTCTGCAGTAGATGGTGAAAATGGCTGTCCCATGCTTTAAATTTTAACATTTAATAAAATTATTGAATTTATATTTAAAAAAAAAATTGTGTGTTGCTGGAAAACCTGACAGTCGGGTAACGGGTTTATAGAAATGTTTCATTTAGAAGACTAAGCCCTAAAAGGTTTGACATTTTTTAAACAGGTTAAAAAGAGGTTTAACTTATCATATAAAAGAATTTTATTATACCTTAAAGCTGGATCCACATAGAATCTGTATTCCCAGTCTGTCAGCCAAATGATGAGGGCACTAATAATGACGATGACTGAGCCAAGGGCATCAGCAAGCACATGAAGAAACACACCGTGCATGTTCATTTGGCTGCTGCTGGCTGAAAAATCAATATATAATGATGTTAATAATTCATTGTTAAATTACATAACATTGTAATTTGCGAAAAGCTATCGTCTACAACCCCATTTAATAATAAAACACCAGAATTTTCAACTAATGAGAAAACTAAAAGAAATATGTAGAATTCTTTAAATTATTAGATTAAAATTTCATTAGGAATTCAGATTAAATAATGAAATTTTAATGTAACATAATAAAGTAAAGAGCTATTTATTGTGTCACATTAACCGTCAGACAATAACTATTTATTAACTAAAAACTTAATTCATGTGTGTCATGTTCAGCTAAAATAAAAGGAATTGAACATTATTTTGAATATACAAGATCATTTATTACTCTATGTGCATAAGTACAACTGGTTATTTCATTATTCTTTTTTTTACATCAATACATAACAGAAAATGATTTAAAGCAACTTTTTTAAAATTATATATGAAACCCTAATTTCAATGTCGCATTAGTACATTGACTTCATAGTTTTGGAAAATATTTAGTAAATTTTCTAACTTTAATGAGCTGTCAGAAATATGCCTATCATAATACACATATTTCAGGTCTTGGGCGACAACAGAAATGCTAAATGAAAAAAAATTCTTCCTCAACCTCAATTGGTGAACCAATGTCACATGAAAACTTACCACCTATTGGAGCACCAATTATAGTACAAAGTTCGGGAATGAAAGCTGGAAGGAAATATGTCATCTAAAACAAGCCAATTAACAGGACCAATGCTTTAAAACCTGTGCACCACAAAACCCTAAACTTTACTGTTCAGAAACAGTAAAGTTTAGTTTAGAAGACCAGTGGCAACGACTGTTTAGAGAGCTAATGTTTAGTTTTGTAAATAGTTTTTAGAATCTTGCAATAAGAAAAGTGCTGTTCATCTTTAAGTTATTTTAAGACATTTAATTGTTTGTTAAACATAATTTGTTCGGAATTATGTGTTACTGTTGTTCGTGTGTCATTAAAAGTCTCGTCAAGTACTTCTGAACACTTACATTCTTTTTTGGGGTTCTTTTCTGGTGCCTGTGCCCCTGGTGGAGGTAACTGGAAGTTTCCCTTGTTGTCGTTGATATCTCCTTCTGAAAGCACCTCCTCCAAAGTAGGAAGGCTGATTCTCTTGTTGTGACCATGGCTGTGACCGTGGCCTCCATGACTGTGACCATGACCTGGAACATAATGGAATGTTATTACATTTTTAATTCCTAAACTAAATAAAACAATTATTACACTTCTGAGGTTCTTATTTTTTTTTAAATAATGATCAAAGGATTTTGAAATGTTTGTTATTTTGTTGGGGCAGAGCAACAAAAGAAACATTCACAAAACAAATTTAAATTTATTTTAAATTGCATGTTACTTTTAAAGAAAATCTTTTAGCACAAATTATCTAATCTTTCAATTTGTTTTTATTTACCAATTAAGGGTTAACTGCATTGTAATATAAATGTAACTCGTCACGTCTGTAGTGGGCAAGTATACTGCAAGAATGACATTTATAATATTTGCTTCAAAATTTTCAATATTTTACTGCACTTTCTTACAGTTTTTAGCTATTGAATGCTTACAACAATGGTCCATATCATTTATGTAGATACTTCAGTTTATGTAGCAGATTATTCTTGCATTTCGTAAGATACATTGGGACATGCTTTCGTAAGGTAAAACAGAGAGGGTTTTTTTTGTCAATTTACTTCTTACTCTAAATAGTTTCAAGCTCACAAGATTCAATAAGTTCTTGCTATGTTTATTTATAAAGAAGGATCTAATGAATAAATTTCAATGATGATGATAAATCATAAATTACACATTTCAGATATACACCAGTAATTGAATTATTTAGTGACAAAAAGAAATTGTACACCTATATATCCAAGCTTACATCAAACAATTTCATTAAAAATTGAAATTATCCCTAAAAAATTAGAAATTTATAGAAAAGTAATATTAATGTATTCCCAAGGTTCTCCTGTACCTGTAAAACTAAATAAACGCATTAATTGTCACTATAAGTGAAAGGGCAAGAAGTTTAATTATATTTTAAAAATGATCAACTGACAATGAACTACTAATATTATTCCATTACAAATTATTAATTATCTAATTAAGAAACTTACAATGTAGCTCCAAACTTTAATATGCTTACCATGAAACAAAAAGAGTCCAATAATATTAACAAGCAATCCGAAAGATCCAACATAAAGTATCAGCAGAGCATCATGTATTTCCTCTGGCTTGTAGAAGCGCTTCAGGGATTCAACAAATATAGAGAAACATAGAGCAACAAGAAACACAGAATTGACTAAAGCTCCCAGAACCTCTGCTCTAGCCCAGCCAAATGTGCTTTTAGACCATTTCTTTGGAGACATCTGGAAAAAACAGTTTTAAAATGATGTTTAATAATTATTTTGCATGCATTGAATAAACAGAAAATGTAAAACGTTATTCATGACTAGAAAAATTTACATTTAATTTTGAACCTATGAGAATTTTCCTAAATCAGACACAATAAACTAATGAAACAGATTATATCGTGAAGCAAATGTTTGTGTTTATGAAATTTACTCCATTATTCTTCTCAAACACATAAACCCAATAACAGTATAATAATGGATTATTGATTGCAATATTTTTTCACAATCGGCAAATTGTTTAGCTATAAAAAGGTGATTAAGTGTGGCAAGTACATGCCATACTTTAAATCATCTAATATTTCAGTGTTTCAACATCAGATGGCGCCACCAATATTTTGGAAAAATTATTAAACCTTAAAATACCCTGTAATACCTTAAAAATAATTTAATAAGCAACTTATTTTTAAAAAATTGAAAAAAAGATTTACCTTAATATAACTGTAATGGTAAAATTTTGATACATTTATTAAGAATACCTGGTTATTATAGTTGTATAAAAAAACATTTCAACCGAAAGGAAAATCTTTCACAACATAAATTAGCTAAATTTATTATTTCTGTAAAGCATTTTTAACTGTTAACTTGAACTGGTATCTCAATTAAACTATTGAACATAGCTAAAATTTTGATAAAATAAGTTTTAAAAAAAACACTAAACAGATTGACATTTAAATATAAGTTTATAGATCATTGTATAAAATTAAATATTAAATTTACAAAAATGGTTTCTAGGATACAAAGTAAAAAAAATCATTGACACCATATGATAATATAGTATAAAAATGTCTCAAAAAAATAAAAATACACAATCTTAAAAACTAATAACATATTTTTCAAAACAAAAAAAAAGTGAAAACAATCTCATGTCAATTTTTGATTCCTGATATACCTAAAGAACTGAGTATTTTTTAAATCTATTTATAATGATTTTTAAATCCCATTGACATCTTTATTTCTGAATAAAAAGTTTACTTTATAACTTGGTTAACTTAAGTTTCATCAATTAATATTTCATATAGCTTAATTTAAGTTAGAAAAAAAAAATTGAGAAACGTTTTTTTTTTTTTAAATCTTATTAATAACACAAAGGTTTTTGTACCTATTCATAACTTAATTTATCCCACATAAATTGTCCAGGACAGGACTATGGTTTTCATTTATCTTATATTTTGTTATTTAGATGAACTTAAGCAAAAAGTTCATTTTTGTGTATTAAATTTTCTTGCTTGGTTAAAATTTCAATGGGGAATGAAAATCAGCAGTGAATGACCTTAAATATTTAAAAACTTTATTAAAAATCTATCCCAATGTACAAGGAAAGTTATACATTGAGCATTTAAATTTTAATAAGAGCTTCTACCAAGAACAGTAAGCAATTGTAAACAAAACTTAAAACTAGTCTGAACAAATATTAGCGAGGTCTCAGGTAGCAACAAAACTTTACTAAGTAATAAAAATAAATTATTATTATTAGATATTTTTATTACTATGGGATCTTATCTTTTTTTTTGTGATGATTTATTTAGGAAACAGTATTTCCAAAAAGAGGAATTTTTTTTCATACAATAAATTTTAAAATGTATGTTTTATTTCCCATATGTTCCCATTGTATTAAAATACTACTGTAACAAAATTTAAAATAGCATGTGTCTAAAAAATAATTTTAGATGAATTATTTTAGATGTGTCTAAAAAAATAACGTTAAGTAGTAATTTATGTTTCAGAACAGTTTTAACCAAGCAACCATTTTTTTGACTGAATTGTTTTTGTGTTGCAGTAATTCCCAGGTAATTTGTAAAAGGAAACAGATGTAAATTAATTTTAAATAAATTAATCCAAAAATGGAATTAGATTAAATTTGTAGGCCCATTGACCTACACATTGTTTACATAAAAAAACTTAATACTTACTTTGACAGACAAAAAAGCTATGACAAGTGCAATCACATCCGATAACATATGAAACGAATCAGCCACCAACGCCATAGAGTTTGTCACATATCCTACACTGATCTCTACTAAAAAGTATCCAGCAGTTAGCATAAACATGCTGCTGAGGCGACATTTCTTTCCTGAGTATCGTCCCATTTTGTTAGAGTTCGATTTTCAACTTAAATATATCACTGAATAGTCCTAGTGTTTCTATTAAGTAGTTGGAATTGGTGGTGGTTAGGGGAGAGATCCATAATGGTCAGTTTTTATCTGTAAAATAAAAACAAATAAGTAAGGCACTGGAAGGAATTATTTGATGTAAATTGAAAAATATTATATTAAGATATTATATAGACGTGTGTGTGAAAGGAAAAGATTAGTAATAAAATACTTTTTTTTATGCTGCTTAGATTAAACATTGAAATCTCAAAAATAACTATTTACAAAATACAACCAGTTAAAGAAAAACACGAGCATCTTATCTTGCAATAAAATAATTAAATTAAAAAATCAAAATTATTAAATAATTTATTTTCAAAATTACAAAAATAACTAAATATTTAACTTATCGCTGTGAAAATAAAACTTAATAGTAAAGAAGATTTTTAATGCTGCTTATAGTTTAAAGATTAATCTAAAAAAAGAATGATTTACGAAATACGACCGTTGAAGAAAAACACGAGCATTTTTTTTTATCTGTCGCAATAAAAGAATTTAATTAAAAATATTTATTTATAATTACAAAAATAACATCTAAATAATCAAATGACTGACAAAGTAGTTATTAAGTTTTGGTTTCCGTACATCTTTTTGAATCCATAAAAAACAAATTTCAAAAATGAGGTCACTTCGCACATGCAAACGATTACAATATTAAAAACCGAATAAATTTTGAAAACATATAAATCGATACAAATTATGCAATAAAATTCAGAAAACTACAAAAACACATACATTTCGAACAGTTAACAAATAAAATGAATGAAACATTTTTACCAGTTAACCACCAAACGATCAATGATTCTATTCCCAGATGAAATTATCGCACCACCAAATAATCCCACGATAAAAGATTAGACCACGTGTTATCTGATTCCATTCATTAAGACCATGCGCGTCCTGATAAACAGACGGATTGTCGAGGAATGTATTGTTCCTATTAGCTGCCGATTATATTCCATGACAGCCTCATTTCGGGAACTTAAAAGTGTTTTTGCACACATCACACTGCTCCTTACAGAATCATTCACCGGGTCCACTGCGGATTCTAGGGTTTCCCCAAGCTCCCAGAGGCCGGACATGTCGCCAAACTCGATAATAGTGGTCGCCATAAGTAGCCAAAACAAATTCTATTTCTTTAATTATAATATTCTATTTCTTTAATTATAATATTCTATTTTTTTAATTATAATATTCTTTTTCTTTAATTATAATATTCTATTTCTTTAATTATAATATTCTATTTCTTTAATTATAATATTCTATTTCTTTAATTATAATATTCATGGGAATATTTCTTCTGACATCACGCTCTCTAAACTGCGATCGTCACTTGACTGTGGCTCTAAAATACGACGCCCGTCGCCAATAGCCCTCGTGTAGCTCTAGTGCGACGATAAACCTAACCTAACCTAAACTGCGATTTTATTGGTTGTTTGGTTTTTCTTTGACATAGTGTCGAAACAGCTCATTGGTTTAAAAAAGGTCACGCGATCCGAACTGCCATGACATTGGTTGTTTTGTTTTTGGTGGCAAAGTGTTGAAACAAGCACAATATTTCTTTTTAAAAAATTTAAAAAAGATTTTCTGCTTTTTGATTTTTTTTTTTCCTGAATTTTTTTCCAGTACTCATATGAAAAATTTAGTTTAATTAGTAAAAGATTTTGCTACTGGATTTCGAATAATATTTTTCTGCCTTATCAAATTTCTTCCATCTTCTATGAATTATGCAATCTTATTCTGCATAATTATTTCTAAAAAATTGTAAATTAAATATTTAAATTAAATGTTACTTTCCAAAGTAGTTTTCTGTCTGCGGTTCTATTGAATTTCATTCTTATTGATCAAATTTCATTTGATTAAATTTGTTATCGTTTTTAAATTGTATTACATTAATTTTCTAATTATTAAAATCTGTTATCCATTAAACTTACTTCGCAATTAAAGTTTATTCCAATAAATTTTGTTTTCGTAATCAATTTGAATAAAAAAAAAGATAAACACATTTTATTCAATTAAATCTTATTTCATTTTCATTACTAAATTTTATTGTAATGAATCATAATTTTCAAATTATGTTGCATTAAATCTTTTTGCTTAAATGTAAATGTAGGGATAAGAAAGCAATCTGAATGAAGTCTTTAGTATAGTTCAATGTAATTCCATCAAATTTTTATAAATTTATTCTATTTTTCAAATTTCGATCGAATTAAATTTTATTACACATTACAGTTTTTCAAATTTTATTATATTTATAAAATTTTGTTACTCAAATTGTTAGGTTAGGTCTTTTTTTCCTGTCTCTATTTTCTGCAAAAGCATGTTATATAAAAACGCTAAATTATATTAAAAAAACTGATTTTAAATAAGCCAAAACTGCGATTTCTTCCTAATACTAGTAACCCCGATCTGGAACCTCGAACAGCTGAGAATGACGAACCAATCACAACAAACCGACCCCAGCGCCATTTTTGACAAGGCGTAAACAGACCACCCGAAAGCGAAAAATATCGCGCTTTTCGAGTTTTCGATTTCGAAGAACTGTTTTCGGTGTGGCTTCGGAAGTGAGATATCTGGTCAGATGTTCGAAATAAGATAGCGGCTATCATAGATATTAGATACGCTTCGCTGGACAAATTTATTTTAAGCTTATGTATTCGCCAAAAGAAATTAGCGGAATTTTCTTTTGCCTTCAAGGGATGTTTCTTTGTTCGAGTAGTAAACTTATATGTTTGATTATTATATTTATTGTACGAACTCGATTTTTTTTTATCGAATTACATGTGAATATTCTTTTTATTTAACGATGATCAATTAAGTGAATGCGTGAATGAGGACAATATAAATCTTTCCTCATTTCCCCCATCGCATGTTTCTAAGTTATACGCAATAAGCCCAATTTAATGCAACCATATTTTTAAAACTTTAATATACATATATCCGAAAAATTTTCATATAAGACCCTCTCCTCTCCGCTAAATTATCAAACAATTTCATAATTAATAAGGCAAGAATAATAATAAGGAAATAACCAGTAGATAGTTCCCATCATCCTGAGTAACCAAATTTAAAATTAAAGGACTAATGAAAATTTTAAAAATTGTCACAAAAATTGTTGCCAAATTATATTTTATTTATATTTTCCTCGTTTTGGGGGACTTTGAAGGACTTTAACACAAAAGCGGGACATCCTCTCCGCGAGACAGTGAAACGAAAATTGGGACTGAAATATAAACGGGACTCCGGCTCACATTAGCCCAATTGGATTTGATGAGTAAAGTTAACAAAAAGTTATGATGAGTTTATCCAAAATATAGCACACAATTGCATGTAAAAACTTTACAAAACTGTCTAAGGACAAGATGGAAGAAAATATATAAGCTTAATTTGGAATAATTGAAGCTGTTGAAATTTTATGTTTGAACTTATATTTTAATGCTGTAGGTCATTTATTAGCTATTTATAATTTATTACAATCGCGGCGTATACTCAGCTTGTGTAAAAAGAGAAAAAAAAATATTTTGAGACGTGAAATACAACAATACTTACAGTATCTTTAAACTATGCCTTTTAATTAGCTATTGCAGTTTTTGCACATAGTATTATGATTAATGAAGCTTTAAATTAGAGATATTATGTTGTTATCTTTATAATTTTGACAACAAGTAAGGAAGAAATTCTATACGACACGACATTAGAATATAAAAATACTCGTGTCGTGTAAAAGTTTAAAGTATTATCACATCATAGCAATCCTTGAATCACGTGTACTTATTGCATTGTTATACTTCAGGGAACAAGCCTTCCATCAAGTTGAACCAGAGCTGATATATTATTCTTTACGCGGTGCTACCATAGAATATTCAATTATGGTTAGGTCAACCAAGGATCAATTGAATCACTAAATGTAAAAAGGGTTCATGTCCTCAGAAAGATTTCCTTGTACACTTTTTCCTTTACAGATATTCTTAAAAGTAGAAGCGTTATGGAAATTCTCCAAAGAACTTGACCT
The DNA here is from genome assembly GCA_019343175.1 of Oedothorax gibbosus. Taxonomy (NCBI): domain Eukaryota; kingdom Metazoa; phylum Arthropoda; class Arachnida; order Araneae; family Linyphiidae; genus Oedothorax; species Oedothorax gibbosus. The sequence goes on from JAFNEN010000580.1 coordinate 210,920, forward strand.
ATTTTTGTATTTAGTGATAAATTGTAACATCAACTTGTCACGGCCGCATGCCTTACTAAAGCATTACGCGAACTCTAAAAATGTGTCACATGTCACTTTTAGAGCATTTATTTATCACAAAACAAGACTAAATGCAAAAGAAAGTGACCTTTGGAATCCCTCTTGAATAAAAGTGCGTTCGTGCGCTTGATGTATGTTGTTGAAAAAGAAAAGGTTAAAAAGTATACGAATGGCTTCCGCATACTAAACGATTGTTGTGTAAAAGTATAGGTGTACTTTTATAATCTTTCTGAAGAAAATACAATTTTGTATGGAAACTTTTCATAACTTTGTGTACATATTCTAAAAATGTTTTTACTAGTGTGCAACAGGCTTATATATCTTTACATTGCTGTCTACAAGGCAAACTAAAATATTATAATTTTATCGATACTTAATAATAAAATAATTAATTTTATGTAGTGCGGGAAATTTTCATTAAATTATTAAGACTTTCAAACTACATTGGTATTATTTCGATATATTTAGACAGAAGAAACCAAAAATATGAACGGTAGAAAAGAAAGAATTGCTTTTCTACCGTTCATTTCTACCGTTATTGCAGTGTAAACCGAAATTGTGTCCGTATTATTTACTACCACCATATACACTATTAGCATGTATTACGACGTCGACCGGTTCTATAGGAAGTCTAAAGCTCTTTTTGTTCAAGCTGTTGAGTGGTTTCAGGTCGACAGAATTACAGTCTGTTAGACAGACCACTGTTCAAGCACCCCATTTTCGGAATCAGCACCCTCCAAAACGTGTACAAAGCACAAAATCTCCATTCCGGATTTGGACGCTATTGCAATACATTCCTCACCTAATATTTCATATTCGGTAATAAGGTAAAGTTATGGAATATCGGGAAAATCGGAAAAATAGATGTCCCCTTTATTTTCTCCAAGGAAAAAAATTAATTATTAAAAAGCACGCCTCTGAATTCTTTATCCAATAAATCAATGGATTGCAAATCAATCCAATTAATCAATGTTCTAATGAGTTAATAATAATGTGATGAAAAAATAACTTAATAATTCAGAAGCAGTTAATTAACGGTGTGGACAGTTTACGCCAACAATTATCGCGTAAGAACAGTGTGTTAACAACATACAAAGCGCACATACATTTAATCTTGCCTAAGTGTCGCGCACTTCAGTCAAAAGCAACACACCCAAAAGTTGACAATGCATACTAAGCGTCATCAAAAGAACAGAAATAAGGTCATCTTAATGTGTGATATGAAGAGATGCTTAGGGGTATCATAAGTAATGATATAGAAAGCTTAAAAATATATAGGTTTGTTATTCAATTAATAGTAAAATAACGCTTAAACCACGGCTTAAACAGCCTAACAAACACGGAAAAACATTTTACTACTATTCTTTTGAATGGACAATAATATATTTATTTTTATGGTGCGGCCAATAAACAGTTCCGTTTTCAATGTGTAAAGTAGGGCCATAGTTTTTTTTATAAAATAAAAAAAAATCTATAGAAGGAAGTATTTAAGGTTTCGATTTGAATTGGTTGTAAATGATATCCATACTAGTTCGTTTTAAATTGACTCTTAGAATAATAGCTGAAAATAATCATCATGCAACTTATAACTTTACTCGCAATCAAAAAAAAAAAACTCTTAAAGGTTGGTTTTGTATTTATTTTAATCTACATTTTTTAAAATTGAGACAGTTTTTGCTTTAATATCCTTATAATTTCTGAACCCTATGAGGGATAATCAAACTGGCTCAAGTGTAAACTTGTTTTCACTGCATGATAATAAAATTTAAATGTATAATTTAATATTTAATTTCTTTAAATTATTTAAAATTACATTTCGGTAGCAGATGATTATAAATATTTGCTCCATGTTTCAAATTTTACAATTAGTAAAGTTTTAAAACATATAGTTTTTTTTTAAATTTATGAGTGCTGCTGGAAAACCTGATTGTAAGGTGATGGGTTTATGCGTCTAAATCAGTCATAAAGCTAATGTGTAATCTGTTATCAAAATGCACTTAGATGAGGCGCGAATATTGCAATAATTTGCAATGTTAAACGCATTGGACAACTTTCATCTAGTAAACAAAATTAACCTTCGATCTTTCAACACAAGATTATCTAAACAAAGAAAGAAGTTTTTAAAAATTTTAGGTTACTGGACCAATTTTCAAGGTACTGAGATAAAAAAAAAAAGAATCTATTTCTTATCTCCAATTCATATACGATCAAAGCGCAATAGAAGAAATCGAATGCTTGAGATCAAATCGCAAGCTTGAAATCAAGAACCTTAGAGAGGTTGTGTAAATATGTATGACCCTGACATAAAAATTTCTCAAACACTAAATGGTTGAGTTGAAATGTGAAAAATATAGCCTCCAATTAAGCTGATTGTAGTATGCTTAACTATTATCATTATAATTATTTAATAAACTAGGGGCTGTGCCCCTAGGCTCGCAAGCGAGCAGATTGCTGCGCAATCTCATCTCACTCGGCCCGCAAGCTCGCACCCTTGGATTGCTACGCAATCTCACTGGCTCGCAAGCTTGCAGCATTCTTGGATTCTTCCTCTCCGCCTCCTTCTCGCTATCGCTCGCTAACCCTTGGGAATTGGAATTCCATTATTTGAAGAAGCCGTTACTAAGCAGAATATTTAGAACTTTTGTAAAAAAAGCAGACCACTTTAGCAGAATTAACCTAATAAAATAATTTTGTTATAAAATGTTTGTTTATTGAATTCTTCCACGTGTAAAGCAACTTATGTAAAAAGAACAGGTTAAAGAACCGTTCTTTTTTAAAGAACAGAGCAGAGAGAAACTGTTCTTTAAAAAGAGCGTAACAAAATCACGCATTTCTGATCTTCTTTCCCGTGGTGTTTATGCAGAAAAGAACTAAGTTTTCGTTTTTGGCTAACTTATTTTAATTTTTAATTAAAAAACTAATTGGAAATTTGAAATAAAAAGGCATCGAGGTATAAGGGAGACACGCATTCCAGAAAAAGAATGGAATGATTGAATGAATATTTCATGCTGTTATGGCTGCGAACGTTTTAAAAGTCTATACTTTAACATAGAGAGAGACTAATTTTTATTTTTAATAAAAAAACTAATTAGAAATTTGAAAAAAAATGCATCGAGGCATAAGGGAGACACACCTTCCAGGAAAAGAATGGTATTCTAAGATGAATATTTCATGCTGTTATCGCTAGAATTTAGTGTTATTAGATTTTTTAAAAATTTAATTGATTAAATATACTAATAATTTGAAAAAAGGTGTCTTATTGTTAATCATAGTTAAGTTAGTTTGAATTTACGTCGCACTATAGCTACACGATGGTCGAGGCTATATCATAGAGTCGGGGTAGTTTTTTTTACAGAGTCGGGTACTTAATCGACACTCATCCAAACTTTAGTTTATCATTTTTAAAATCTATCCAGAATATTCCACTAAATAATAGTATCATAAAGTTAGTTTTGATGGGTTGTTAAATGTTTGAGACGCCATAATGTATAATTTCTATAAATATTGCGAGGTCTTTTGTTACCCATAAGATTTTGTTACCCATAAGATTGAGTACTGTTAAAACCTATGAAACATTTGCTTTGATCACATGATTGTATTCGATTATCCTCGGATGCGCAGTTTGTTCCTCGTCACCAAAATGACGATATCACTCACTATCATGTATTTAAATAAAAATTTTGGTCAATGTAAAAAGTAAGTTTTTTTTAACGATAAAGGCAAAGTTCAAACATTATAAAACCCAAGAAAATTTTTACCCAAGAAAAAGCCACCCACAATATTGAATATTATAATTATCGCCTATTTAGCTACATATAATAACCAGAATTTTTTTTTTTTAGAAAACCAATGAAAAATAGAAATTTGGAAATAAATTTAAAACTCAAAGCAAATGGCTTCATAAAAACAAGATATTTGATCTAAATAAGCTTTTAATAATTCCTTGAAATATTTGAGTAGGTGATGATGGGGCCTCTTCAAATCTACAACCATCGCAAGTATTTCAACACTTCTTTTCGTACACTTACATTAAGTAGAAGTAGAAAGTTTATTTGTTGCCAATCCAAGCTTTTTCATTATTTTAAAGGATAAAACGACATTAGGATTGTTTTTCTACCAATTTTTTTCAGCCTTTTAAATAATTTTAGTGTGGTAGCTTTCGAGTACCAATTAAAGCGCCAAGGGTGGTTTGATTTTATAAAAAGTATTTCAATTATAATAATAGTTAAAAGGGGGCTATTTATTACCCCAAAGACCAAATGCATATCAATAACCCCAAGCCACCCTAAATAAAGATATTTTTGTCTAAAATATCGGTACTTGTACCTACTCACGTGTCGGCTCGTAACTTGACTGTGGTTCTAAATTACGACTCCCGTTTCCAATAGCCCTCTTTGAATTATAGTGGCTTTAAATGCGACTATAATTCAAACTAACCCTAACCCATACAACTGGATGGGAATAGCTACCCTACGTTAAATTTTCAACTTCGCCAAAAGCCGCCAATGCCAAAATTCAACCGGTTATTACACCATCTTAACATCAGAAAACAAAACAGACATTCATCTTCTTGTATGGTTGGAAAAGTTTTATAAGGTACAAATTCCTTATTTATGCCGAATATATTCCGAATATATATCTTCATTTCTTACCATTTGTAAACATCAATTAAATTAAATTTGGAATCATAATAAAAATCTAGTTGAGGAAATCTGAACGACCATAAAAAATCAAAAGATTTGAAATCAACAAATTAAATACTGATATTCAAATAACAATTCAGAAAATTAAACCCACGTGCTCTTTTTTTTTCGTTTCTTAATTTTCGTTCACGCTGAACGTGCTGAAATTTCTTTAAATTGAAATAAAAAGTATAAATTCTAATCTTGCAATGCTGTTCCTATGGGGAAATTGGCTCACGTTTTGCACTCCTACACCCATTTGGGTTCGAATAAAAAGTATCCTATAGCCTATTCCTGGTTCTAAGCTACCTCCTCACCAATTTTCGGCCAAATCAGTTAAACCGTTCTTGAGTTATAAATAGTGTAACTAACACGACTTTCTTTTATATATATAGATAACAACACAAATACCTTCTTTGTTAACAGCCATTTGAACAAACAATGAATATACAGCACGAAAACCTAATATTTCCTCTGAACTTAACTGTTTACACAGGCGTATCTATATACATAAAAGGCAACTTCCGTTTGTTTGTTTGTATAAGACACGAGATCTAAAGAACCACGCAACAGATCATCACGAAATTTGGCACAAAAATTCATCTCATCTCCGGAACAAACATAGGCTAAGAATTTTTCGAATCAGACCATTCCTTCTATCGTTTTCGAACGTTTTTATTCGAATTTTCTGATAAAACTACACCACTTTGGCTCAAATCCGATCTTTTTTTACTTTCCTGATGCCATCGGCTGAAAAAATTAAATAAAACTTTTAACGAAAACATTTAAAATTGGAAATGTTTATTTTATTCTGTTGCCATTACCTTCAGAAACTAATTTCATTATTTGAAAAATAATTGACATGTTTCAAGTGACGTAATTCCGCCAGTCTCCATTCCCGGATTTTATTGTGGGTTTATTTGATTTTTTCATTGATTTTTCTGTTGACTGCATGCATGCATATTTAAGCAATAAATGTATAGTTAAGCTATTACTGAACTATGATAGTTAATAAAGGCCATCGCACTAGAGCTGCATATTAGTGTTTTATGTATTTATTTTTCGCCATGCCAAACTCGCCAAATTATAAACTAAAACTCGCCAAATGGGCAATTTCTTTTATAAATAATTTATAAGCTGGTCGGTTGTACGAAGGTCATTGTGTTAGAGCTGTATAATGGGTATGTTTATAGCTATATCTATTTTCTCGCCAAATTATTTCCCAAAACGCGCCAAATGAGCTAAAAGGTTTTATGTATTTATGAGGGAATTGTGATGACATTTATGAGTGCATTTTTTAAAATAAATGTTTGAGACCATTTAAAGATTTAGATGTTTTTCCATTTTTAATTCTTACTGATTATTTTTTACTTAAATGTGTATTATTTTTAATTTGAGCTTCTTATCAAATGTATTTTTGAAATTAATATGAATCATTACTATATCCAAGTTGGGTAATTAAATGGAAAATTACTGGGTAATCTTCATATCTTGTGTAACTAAAATGAAAGGGAAAAAAATAGTTCAATTGACTGTTAAATTATGTTTCCACCTCTAACTGTACAACGTCGGGTATAACAGCTAGTACACAATAAAACTTTAAAGAGGTTACATAATTTACAGCACATCAAATGTCATAATCGTTTCATATCTCCCTCAAATATTTAAGGGAAGTCGTATGGGTGTTTGGGTCAAAAATGTCGAATCATCAGTTCTTACCTAAACCTTACATTTCTTTTGCGTTTCCTGAAATATAAGGTTTTTCAACAGTTAAGAATATTTTTCTCAGGAACTATAAAAAATATCAATATGTTTTGTTTTATTATTTCTTTCCCATTAAAAGCTCTTTGATTTAAACTGAGGAATTTGAAATATCGCTGCTCAAAAAAAGTTATATAACTTTAAATCTGATTTTTTGTGTTTTTTTAATACATATTTTTTTTAAAAAATCAGTGTAAAAGTATTTTTTATATTTTGAAATATTCTCAGTTTAAATCAAAGAACTATGTTTAAGGAACAAAATATAAAAAATTTCATAATGATATCTCATATAGATCATGAGAAAAATGTTCCTAAAGTCAGGCAGATTAACATGGGCGAGATACAACCATCCGACTCCCCTTAAGCATGTAGTTTATCTATTGACATTTTTATGTACTTGTTGATTGAAAAATTTACTGGAAAAAGGTACTAAGGGGATTTATTTTTACAAGCGGAATATATAGCACATTCTAAATAAATCTGCTTAAATATCAAAAGTAACTTTCACAATGTACACAGTATAATTTTCACGGTATAATTTGTGGAACATTTGTGATATTCATGAACAAAAACGTGTTACATAAAGCGGTTATTATTAAATTAACTTTGAGCAGTATTAAGTAAAAAATTATATTACATGCCAATTCGTTGTGTAAAAAACTAACATTTTAGTGGGCACATTAATAAATTTAGATTATTCCATGACATAACAAAAACACAAAATAAAATAACGATTTCAATAGTGATTTCGATAGATCAAGGGGTCAAGCACATCATGTTCGAGGCCCCGTGACCGGAAAGACGGGTCAATGGCTCGCTAAACTTAACACTTTTATTCTGGATCGTCGGAAATAGCGTCAGAAATGCGACACATTTCGGGATATTGGATGGATATCCGTGAAGGGAATCCGTTGCGGTGAACGGGCCGAAGAAACCAATGGAACTGATACGCTTCCTACTTCGAAGGAGTCGTAAGTATTTGTTTTTAAACGAAAAAGGAAAAAAAAACCCGGTTTTGTGCTTTTTGTTTGAATAAAAATAAATTGTGATTGCTGAATGGCTATGGTAACTTAAATAATGTTCTGTTTTTTATTTTACTTTGATGAAAACCAATTACAGACGTTCATTATTATTATTATTGTCATCGTTGTCGTCGTTGTTGTTTATTATTATTATTATTATTTATTATTATTATTTTTATTATATTATTATATTATTATTATTATTATTATTATTATTATTATTATTATTATTTATTATTATTATTATTTTATTATTATTATTATTATATTATTATTATTATTATTATTATTATTATTATTATTATTATTATTAATTATTATTATTATTATTATTATTATTATTATTATTATTTATATATTATTATTATTATTATTTTTTATTAAATTAAAAATTCTTTTTAATTTCCTAATACATTGTTTGTTGTGTAAATAAAAAAAATTTTCTTTAACTTTTTTAATGAACACTGGATTTAGATCGATACGAAGAAGTGACAGTAAGAAATATTGTGCTACTTGAGAGGCAATTTTACTCGGAACACTAATTTTTATATTGAAAAAATAGTTAATTAAGTATTCTTTTCTCTATTTCGTTATTTTTTTATTTAACAAACTATAAACTAAATTTCAATTATTTATTGTTATTAATTATAATACTATTATTATTAATTATAATAGTATTATTATTATTAATTATAATATCATTGTTAGTAATAATTATAATAATATATTATTATATTATATTATTATAAAAACTCTTGCAGCTCAATGGTTAATAGTACTCAACCTCTGCTTTCTCCCGCATTATCATTGCGAAACTAAAACGACATTCATAAGAGCTTGTGTATATGAACGATTACAATGTATCGCCTCGATAAGTTTGTCAATAGTACAATCAAAACTGGAGGATAAGAGGCTTAAAAAGCTAAAAGATTCGACAGATTGGCCCTTAAAGAAGCTGTCGAAATCCTTTCCGAAGTTACACACACCAGTGGGAGTAAAGAAGAGATGGTCTTTTATGCTTTTCCGAAAGAGCAGTTTTAATTTTTTCTATAGAATAATGCCCCAATACATCCAACACTTTGGCGCTGATTTATATTGAAAACAAGATGTTTCACATTGTCAGACACGATGTTGCACGTGATATCTAATCGCAATTTTTTTTATATAATGATAGCGATTAAACGATACATTTTTCTAACTGATTTGAATGCATCGTACCTATGAGACGTAAAAATGATTCGATGCTGCATTTGCGATTTTTCCCCGTTTACTTTAAACACATTACCAGAGATTAAACGTTTCTATTTTTATAATTGATTGGAACGCATCTTATAAGACGTAAAAAAATAAATATTCCCAATCAAGATTTTTAATTAAATTTTATCATTAATTTTTACGCACTGTTCACCGATTAAAAGGAGATTTCCTAAGAAAAATTCGCAGTTTATCAGGAAATTGTTGTATCTGATGCCTTGCCGTCTCAAGTAGTTAAAAATCATGATGAAAATAAAGTAACTAGAGAATCATGATGAAAATAAAGTAACTAGAGAATCATGATGAAAATAAAGTAACTAGAGAATCATGATGAAAATAAAGTAACTAGAGAATCATGATGAAAATAAAGTAACTAGAGAATCATGATGAAAATAAAGTAACTAGAGAATCATGATGAAAATAAAGTTACTAGAGAATCATGCTGTTCAAAAACGTATATTGGACCCTTAAGACATACTTTTAATCATGCTCTACAGAACAAACTTTTTATGCCCACTTCAAAATTATAATCATCTTCATTGAAAAAGAACAAAACGTTCCATTTACATCCCTCAGAACAAAAACCATCAACGCCTGATGCAGAAAGTAACTCTAATTTGCAATTGCATTGAAACTTGAAACGCTTCGTAATTGTTCACGGGTGGGTGGCTATAGGATCCGGTGAGTATTCGGTTTTCTCATTTATGTTTTCATGTTCAGGGCCAACCAAATGCTAATTTGGGCAATGTCATTCAGCCAATGTCAGTGAACCACCGAAATGCAGCTAATCCTCTTCGGGTGGCTTCATATTTTTTGAGAAGTGTTAGCTGTTAAGAGAGACTAAAAGTGTTCAAAACGTATTTTAGGCTGGTTCTATTTTCACCAGCATCTGATTTCTAACGACATTTTTGTGGGAAAGTTGTCAAACCAATTTTTCTAAGTGAAATTGATGCGCTGATTACGAATATTCTGTTTGGCAATCTCGATTTTGGCGTTTGGAGCTTCAAATCGCCAAATAACAAATGGCTTACTCTTTCGAGAAGGCAACACTCTGATGTATATTAATACTTATTTGACGAAACTCACTTGGAATGCAGATCTGTTTGAACTCAATAGATCGAAAACATAAATATACGATACGCACAACACATAAATATACAATATAAACGATAAGGAATTATTATTGAATTTTCGAAAATTAAAGGAAACTAGCTAAATTTAGCGTGTAAATGTTTAATATAGAAATAAATGTTGTATTTTTTTCTTTTTTTTCTTCTCTGTTGAGCACAAATGTTGTGAGGAAGCGGTGTACGTGACAGATTCTGTTATAAATTTACTTGTTATGCCTACAAAAGTCATCTTCTTATTTTTTCGATTAAGACTATTAAAACTCAAATATCTTGGATATTAGTTTTTCTATAATTTATAAGCTAATAATCAGGTAATTTATTTCTTATGAAAAATTAGCCCATTTTTTTATTATAAGAGTGAAGAGTAACATTATTTCTTGATCTTGGTAAAGCTCCTCGTAAAAGTACCAGTATTCAACAATAATTAAGTCTGAGCAAATGAAAAGTATTGTGCATTAAAATACGACAATTTGCAATAACAACCACAACCGAAATGCGTCATTTGAGCTTTTGGAACAGTACATAAGTAACTGTACAAAAGGTAGGATATTCAATAATATAAAATATGATATCTGTCATTTTTGTACTTAAGTTATACAACAATATATCACTGTAACTGATATTTTTTGGGAAAAACACAGTATACAAAACCTCTCTTTTAACAAACTAATTTCCATTCATCTAATAGACCGTTCCGATTGTGCAATGTTTGTCATACTGTTCATCAAACAATGCATTTCAATTCATCATCTAGCACAATGATAATTAGCATTGACGAAAAGAAACTTTCATTGTCATTAACGAGGTTGAAACAGAAACAGGTTATAGCTTGAGATAATGAGTGTGTCATCCTGTTAGAGGATGAGATTTTTCATGAGAGATGTTAAAAAGCGTATTATGATACCGGTTACTTTATGTTAAAAATACTTTTTTTCTGGAGTTTATTTGAAATCTTGTTTTTTTTTAAAAGCATGGTTTAGTTTAGTTTGAATTATCGTCGCACTAGAGCTACACGAGGGCTATTGGCGACGGGCGTCGTATTTTAGAACCACAGTCAAGTGACGAGCCGACACCTGAGTAGGCACCCAACGCAACCATGAAGGGCGACATCGTACGCAGCGTTAGGACTTTGAAGGATATTTAACGTACACTCCCTCTACACGGGGTATTATTCGTCTGACATTTTGTGCTGCACGGGCCGTTTATAGGTCGGCAGTTATTTTGGCGATGACCGGACCCGAACCTGGGACCTTTCGCATGCTAGGCGAACGCCTAACCAACTGGGCTCCCCAGCCCCCTTTTTTAAGCATGGAAATCAAATCTTCTTTTACTTTAAACATTTTGAAATAAACTAGTACGCACTTGTGTACGTCTGTAATAAAACGGTTAATTTAAACGACTATTTAAGCAATGTTCAAGTATGAAATTTAGTTTGAAAATCATTTTCTTTCTATTCATTAGCTTACAGCTTAAGGCGGAATGCGCGCGCTGGACCACGGGTCTCCAAACTAAAGTGCCTCAGTGTTAATGCAATAGGAAAAATAATATTTTATTTGCCACATTTCTCCGGCTGTATTGAATATTTTTACAAACGGTTTTTTTAAATGATAAATGTATATAAATTACAGGTGTCTATAATCCCACTTTTTGAAATTGCTTCTAATATTTTGTGTAAAATTATTTATTGAAAATTTAAAAAAAAATTCGTACCAATTACAAAAAGATGGGATTGTCGGGACCTGTAAGTCAGCTACATTTATCACATAAAAAAATCCGTTTGTAAAAATATTCAATACAGCCGGAGAAATGTGGCAAAGAAAATAGTTTTTTTTTCCATTGGATTAACACTAAGGCACTTTAGTTTGGAGACCCGCCGTCCAGTGCGCCTATTCCCCCTTAAGAGAGGGAACATTTATACATTCGATTTGTGATGTACCTTAAAAATTGTGTTGAATCATTCTCTGCATTTATTGTAATTGGTATGTTACACATCTTTAGTGGCAACAGTTCCACGGGAACGCAAAAAAGTCCCGATTGGCTAGTAAATGTGCTTACCGTGTCATACCACAAATCACCAAAACCACCAAAGGAATCCAACAATGAAATCAGGTAGAAATCAAGTAGTCAATCAAATTGTTTGAACAAATATATTTTACTCAAGACATTTTTTTTTCTATAAAAAAACAGTTTTGATGAAAAGACTAACCTATAGAACTTCTTTAAGACCCAAAAACAAAAAACTACTCTTTGAAAAAAAGCAAAAGTATCTCAGTTTACCGTTTGCTTCATTTTCCACAGCGAACCTTGACATTGGCCATTAATAAAACATTGCGAAAATCAAAGATCATCATATTATCCAGATATGTCGAATAAAAAACTGTTCTGGCGTATTTTCGATAATTAGTCCATTTACAGTGGATTCAATTTATTTTGACGTTAGCGAACAAGCAGAATCCCATGACTTTCACAATCGCAGAAGATAATTAATCTTAATTTTGGTTATCATCGATATAAACTGATTGGAAATCTTACTACAGTGACGATGTATTATAGCTCACACCTGATGCGACATGTTTCGGCTGTGACTCAGAAGTTATCAATGTTGAAGATTTTAGTTTACTTAACACTGTTTTATCAAAGTGCATGTGCTTTTGCATGAGCATGTGCTCTCAATTTAAAAACAAGAAGTTCATAAAGAACTAAAATAGCCTACTTTCCTGTTACTTAAATACTTACTGAAGTTCTAATCGGGAAAAAACTAGGTTCCTATAGTAAATATCATCAACAGCCGTTTCTGCACTAGATTTATACACATTAGAAAAAAAAATCGAAACACAGCACCCAGCTATAATTTAAACTTCTAAAAGCCAAAATCAACTATTTTCCTTAATATTCGTTCGCAAATTAATTAAATATTATTTATCATCTGCTCGTGATTTATTTGTAGTTCGAAGAATAAATATTTATTAATAACAAAAGTAATGAAACTACTCCGAACTGCATTAAAAAACAAGAAATGTAAATTAAAACTAAGCATAATTGCATGCAAAAGTATGCCTTGCCGCTTTCTTGGTAGATAATTAATGAATAATCAAAGAATCAAATTGTTCTACATTTTATGACGTCATTCCAAACTGATTCATGAAAATATTATTTTGCTTCAAATATGTTTAAATAAAGTTTCTCATGCCATTGTTGATTTGGCAACAGTGATTTAAATGACTCAAAATTGAATTTCAATGCTAATTCAATGGGAAATTCGCCGACAGATAGTAGATTTATGTCCGTCCGGACGTACAGACAGACGGACAAAAAGTATGAAAGTTGGGTATCTGAGGTCATAGCTTTCTAACAAAAAAAGAATTTTTAAGATCCGATGATTAGAACCGATTTTGGAAGGGGGGTACAGACAGACAGACAAACGGACAGACAGGCGGACAGACAGACGGACAGACATACGAACAGACAGACATACGAACAGACAGACAGATGGACAGACAGACTGATGGACATCAACCGCATTTCAATACCTACAGTGATTTAAATGACTCAAAATTGAATTTCAATGCTAATTCAATGGGAAATTCGCCGCCAGATAGTAGATTTATGTCCGTCCGGACGTACAGACAGACGGACAAAAAGTATGAAAGTTGGGTATCTGAGGTTATAGCTTTCTAACAAAAAAAGAATTTTTAAGATCCGATGATTAGAACCGATTTTGGAAGGGGGGTACGGACGGACAGACGGACAGACGGGCATCGACCGCATGTTAATACCTACTTTTTCATTTTTTTTAATTCTTTCGAATTAAAAAAAGAAAAGTAGGCTAAAAAGGTCCGGGACCTACAATTAGCGTACTTATCATGAAATTTAAAGTATCTAATTCTGAAAGTTTCTGTATATTTTACGGTACAAAACTGCATTTTACAGTTATCGAATTAATGCAGACCGTAATTAAAACAGAAAATTTGAATTGATGTTTTTTTGCACTGTGCTAATATATGCATAGTTCCAAGAAAAATTCAAAAACTTATTTTGTTTAAATAATTTGGTTATTCACTGCAAAGAATCAACTTTCTCTTCTCTAACCAAATGTTCCTTTTCAAATCAGCACAAACTCACAATAATGGCAATTAGCATTCCACAAGACTAACTAAATCACTTCAAATCTGCAGTTACAAATTAAATATTACAACACAAAGCAACAATATAACAATCCAAACGAGCAAATAACGATCAGTAGATGCAGATTAGGTCAAATTGATTGTATTGTACCCTTTTGGTGCCTACCTTTCAGCACCAGTATTCGAACAATAGGCGGATACAAAATGGTGCAGATTTTCCTACTAACACCACGAACCTGGCAATCTTTGGAATCACTTTTTGGAACAAAATGGACATGGACTGAACTAAAATCAAACAATGAGGGATTTCATTCTTAAAATCAGACTCGTTTTTTTTTCAGGTCATTACTGTCTCGGTCTATTGTTTACGTATTTTTTTACGGAAGAAAATGGGTGCATTCTCTTTTGTATTAACTGGCTTAGCCTTAAAAGTTTGAGATACAATTGTTAGTTTGAGGAGTTCAAGGGGCAATTCGATTATTAGAGTTCTGAGAATATCACATTACGTAATTTGTATTACTATTACTTTTTTTTAAGGTTCTGTGAATAAGAACGCTTTTTTAATTATTGAAATTCATTTTTTACTGTTCTGAGCGTTACACCCGGCCTTTTCGGGTATTTTATGCACTAGTTTTTTTAAGCAATAAACATGAATTTAAAAATTTTATAAATAATAAATTTTTATTGATATCCTCTTTATTTTCAGTTGGGTATGATCTTTAAATACTTTCTTCAAAAATAAACTTTATTTTGATTTTATAAGAAAGTATGGGATTAAAAAAAAATTAAATTATTCAGAGAAAACAACCATAAATTCCAGACCGTTCAGAAGGCTAATCATTGTTTTATAAGTATTTTTTGTAAAAAAGTATAATAAAATAGTATCGTTACATTAAAAACCTGACTATTGAAAAATATATTTTCATACATAAACGTATCGGTTGTGTTAATAGTTCTCAGAATTTTGTTGGTTCAATAGTTTAGAAAAAAATCGGTTTAATATTTTTCCATGCATTGTAATCTAACGTATATATAAAGTTGATTTAGCTAGCTACATCTATTTGAATGAAAAACGCCTTTTTTGTTAAAGTGCAATTTGATATATATATGGAAAGACTTTCTTTATTTTAATCAATGAGCAATTTATCGTACTGTTAGAGGAAAATTGCCAGATCTGAAAAAAATATTTATCAGAAAGATTGTCTAAATTATTGCGTTTCTATTGCATTTCATTCTAAAAATTTAAGTATTCTTAATTTACAAATATTTTTAATTTTAAGTAACAAAGAAATACCCGTCAGTTACTTCACTTTTCCACGGACAGTAATGTGAAAAAATCTAACCACAATCAAAAGTAAGAGAAACAATGAAGAAACACAATATTTTATTACATTACATAACAAAAGAAATTCCAAATCGTTTTCGGTTCGATTACCTTTGAAGCATGATTTTCCTACTGAAACAAAGTTTGGAATTGATTAAAAGTAGTTTTAAAAAAAAAGTAGGTAAATAATATTCAAAAAAATTTCTATTTTAAGATATTTTTTTTCTGTATGAATGGATGAAATAATGAAAATCAGCAGCATGTAACGGAACAAAGAGAGACAAAAGAAGGGAAAAATATATAAATTAAAATGAATCATGATTCTGGAACTGTAAAAGGTGTGAGTTTTTTTGTGTTTGATTGTGCGCATATCGCACCGTACGCGGAAAAGTGACCTATCGGCCAAAATTGACTTTTGGAGTTAACACTATAGGATGCAAAATTCCGATATCTATCTGTTGGTGCAATCGGCATAGCGATCCGAGCTTTAGTTCGCATGCAATTAATAGATAGGTCTTTTTTCCGCGTTCGTTTTTGGATGAAAATGAACGGGAAAGAAAGACCTATCGAACTTGGCGATTTTTCGCTATGTGTTTGCAGCTGCTACGGCAATGAAGTTAAGTTTGAAGTGCTTAAATGGAAAGGTTGAAGTCTGTAATTTATTTGTTTATTTGTTTCTTTATTTGAAATACTCTCTCATTTCAGAAAACCCATTTCAAAAACTCTGTTTTGCGGTATTTAGTACAATAAATATATACAAAAAAAAACACTCATGTAATAAGTATATATTGCAAAATGATATGTCAATACATATTTTTTTTCTCAAGTTAATATTTTAGCAAACGATAAATAGTTTTAAATCGTTTTCAACGTCGGTATTTTACTATAAATCTAAACGCAATTGCTAGAACTTGACAGTTTGCGATATAAAGTCAATGAATTCAACTTCATACTTAAGGTATTAGGCATCCCTACAACTTTTAAAATTTAAGACTTTTTTTTATATTTTCATGAATTTTAAAATGATTTTAAAATTTTAATAATGCTTCAAAATTTTTTTTTTTTAAATTTTAAACATGATATATAGTAAAAATTTAGATTGAAAAGTTTTTGTAAAAAAATGTGGATATCATTTCTTATATCTTGTAAGTCCTGATTTTGTAAAAGTGATTCGTTTCATAACACCTATTTTTATATAAACAAATTATTATGATTTCAATCATTGAATATATTAAATTATAAAAATAAACCTGACTTAAAAATAATATCGTAATTACATGATGAAAGATAAACCTTATTACATAAAGTTCATTAAATTAATTAAACACGCTTTTTGTTAAATTTAATTATAAAAAATATATTCTTATTGTTGGTCAATATATTATTAGATTATAAAAATGCATTAAGTAAATGAGTATTCTTCAAAAGTATGTTTCCTTAATATTTAGAATGAATTTAGCAGCAAATTTTTCAGGACCGTTCTTTAGAAGAGCCGTTTAAAATTTTGGTAAAAAATCAAATTATCACAAAATCGTTCCAAATGAACCTAGATAAAAAAAATATTTGGCATGGATATCCTTTTTATGAGTATCAAAAGGTATGCATAGTCATTTTTTACTTTAAACTTGCCTTGGCTGAGATATTTTTAGATAGGTCTTTCTTTCGCGTACAAAATCGTTCAAATTTGCACGGACAATTTGCAAAAAGACGGACCAATGTTCAAAAACCACGTTTTCGGAATCCGCTCCCGTGGACGTGTAGAAAACACAAAATGTCCATTTTGGATTCTCGACCTCATCTTTCATTATCTTATATTTCATATTCGGTAAAAAAGAAAGCTCTAATAAATATTAGTTATAATAAAATAAAAGAAAACAAGTTTTTTCTCAAATAAATAAAACTATATATATAACAAGAAGTTCATAAAGAACTAAAATAGCCTACTTTCATGTTACTTAAATACTTACTGAAGTTCTAATCGGGGAAAAAAACTAGGTTCCTAAAGTAAATATCATCAACAGCCGTTTCTACACTAGATTTATACACATTAGAAAAAAAATCCGAAACACAGCACCCAGCTATAATTTAAACTTCTAAAAGCCAAAATCAACTATTTTCCTTAATATTCTTTCGTAAATTAATTAAATATTATTTATCATCTGCTCGTGATTTATTTGTAGTTCGAAGAATAATTAAATATTTATTAATAACAAAAGTAATGAAACTACTCCGAACTGCATTAAAAAATAAGAAATGTAAATTAAAACTAAGCATAATTGCGTGCAAAAGTATGCCTTGCCGCTTTCTTGGTAGATAATTAATGAATAATCAAAGAATCAAATTGTGCTACATTTTATGACGTCATTCCAAACTGATTCATGAAAATATAATTTTGCTTCAAATATGTTTAAATAAATGAAGTTTCTCATGCCATTGTTGATTTGGCAACAGTGATTTAAATGACTCAAAATTGATTTTCAATGCTAATTCAATGGGAAATTCGCCGAAAGATAGTAGATTTATGTCCATCCGGACGTACAGACAGACGGACAAAAAGTATGAAAGTTGGGTATCTGAGGTCATAGCTTTCTAACAAAAAAAGAATTTTTAAGATCCGAGGGATAGAACCGATTTTGGAAGAGGGATACGGACAGACGGACAGACAGACAGACGGAAAGACAGACAGACATCCGGACAGACAGATGGACATCAACCGCATTTCAATACCTACAGTGATTTAAATGACTCAAAATTAAATTTCAATGCTAATTCAATGGGAAATTCGCCGACAGATAGTAGATTTATGTCCGTCCCGACGTACAGACAGACGGACAAAAAGTATGAAAGTTGGGTATCTGAGGTCATAGCTTTCCAACAAAAAAAGAATTTTTAAGATCCGATGGATAGAACCGATTTTGGAAGGGGGGTACGGACAGACAGACAGACAGACGGACATCGACCGCATGTCAATACCTACTTTTTCATTTTTTTAATTCTTTCGAATTAAAAAAAGAAAAGTAGGCTAAAAAAGGAATATACAATTGGAATGTTTCGGGTGATGTTACGCTCTTCTTTTCATTTGTATCCGTATTGCGATTTCATTGGTTGCTCCGGTTCCACTCTCAAAATAACCGATATAGATGAAAAGATTTTTTTTCGCTATATGCAAGCTTCCTTTAATAAAAACAACCAACAGCACAGCAAGACGTTGGCATTAAAAAATTTTAATACGTAAAATATTCTTAGAAAACTTACTTTCTAATTCCAAACCAAAAATAATTCCAAGCAATAAATGAAAACAAACCGTTGGAGCTGTTGCCATCCACGGCGTGAAACAACCTCATTATGAAATTTTGAATTTATCATTTATCACGTTCGATTTTCTAAGTAAAAAACCATGAATGATTAAGAAGGAAGTGCTCGCAGATGCGTTTAAGAGTTAGGATGCAAAGTGTCAAAATTTAGTAGAGCACGTCGCGTCGTTCTAAAACTTAAGTATTCTTGTTTTGCCCAGGATGAGTATAATTCTTCCACTACACGTGTCAAGTTACCACTTGAATTTTTTAAAACTCACTGAGGGATAGAAACGTGTATCGGAAGCCTACATTCCCTGGACAACTTATTAGACGCACTGTATGTTTTTTAGTAATGATGAAAACATACCAAAGAATGCCATATCATTAAAAAAGATGTCGATATATGTACTAAGTATAGCAGATAGTATTTTCTATTCAATAGCTTAAGTTTAGGAACACAAATGTCCTTCTAAAGGTATTTTGTTCATCATTGATTGATACATGAAATCTTGCAGTGCGTCTAATAATGTGTCCAGGGACTGTATGTCTAAGGGAGTTTTTTTTCTTACAATACCCATTATTATTTTTATTTTTAAAGTTGTAAGATTTGTGGAATATTTTAAAAACTAAGTTGACATGTGTTTGAACAGATTTCATTATTCTTCTAGTTGATAAACATTCTTTGAAGACCTTATTTAAAGCTGGTATTTCAATATAGACTGAGTTTATTCCTTTCTTTTTGTTAAAATAAACAAGTGGGTTTATAAATGACAGATACTGTTACTTTACATTATATAGACTGAGTTTATTACTTTCTCTTTGTTAAAATAAACATGTGGGTTTATAAATGACAGATACTGTTACTTACATCCACACAGCATTTTAAAACCACAATTTTGATTTGCGTAAAAAATATGCAGATGTTCATTTTAGTACTTCGATTATCAACAATACAATTTATTTAAGTGGAATGAATGTACTTGTGGTTCGGGCTTTGAAATTGCGTGACTGATAAGCTGAGTCTTTGCATAAACTTTAATTCATCCTTGTAGAAACTAAAAACTGAGAAAATTTCACAAGAATTGATTTTTTACATATATTGGAGGTTATAAAGGTTTTAAAGTTTCACCATAAATTTTTTTTAAAAAAAATATCTACAATCTTTAAATTTCGAAACCTTTGTAATAGGTATTTAAAAACCGTCTTACTTCACAAAGTAGTAAATTTGTAAGAACCAAGAGATTTTTTTAAAGAAGTCAATATATTTAGGTATATGAGGGAATAAAAAATATTTCTCACAAGATTGGTCCACATTACCACGTTATCTTTTGCATAAACGGCAAGTTTTATTCTTAGAATCGAGAAATTTTCGTTGAAATCTGTAGTTCACATTTATTCGTTACTCGTAAGAAATTGCTTTAAAAAAACACTCATTGAGAAGTCCGTTCACCGAAAACTATCTTTATCAATTAAAGTCAGACAGTCATTCGATGTTTAAAATCTTATTAAATACGATGTATATATATATTATAATATATATATATATATTATATATATATATATATATATATATATTATATATATATATATATATATATATATATATATAATATATATATATATATATATATTTATATATATATATATATATATATATATATATATATATATATATATATATATATATATATATTATATATATATATATATTTATATATATAATATATATATATATATATATATATATATATATATATTTTATTATATATATTGTATACGTGATCACAGCGTCAGTATTTTATGTGCGATTTGTTATATTCCACATTGCAGAAAGTAATGTACTTAGTAATATTATGTGTAGTTAATTAGTTAATTAAATTAGTTTCTTTCATGTGGTGGAATCAATTTTATTATCTTTTAAATACAATTTTACTTTCAAGAAATTTTGATAAAAATTATAGTTCTTTTTATTTAAGAGAAAAGTAAATTTCACGTAGTAATTTTTTCTTTGCAGCAGATAATTGTTTAATTTTTCTTTCTTTAAATTCAGCTTAATTTCTTTTTTATTGTTATTTAATTGCTGACCAACATTAGTTTCCTTTGAATTAAGCTATTTCCGACCCAAATAAAATCGGTTTTGTAATTCTCAATGAACGAATCCAGAAAAATAAACTCAATTTAAACATAATAGTTCCAAATTCATTAAATTGTAGGGGAGACCTGGGCTAGTTTTCCAAGTTTTCTTCTTTTTGATTCTATACCTTTATTTTTATTTATTCCAAAGAAAACACGGTGTCACATGCTTATCTACAAATTAGCATTACTACTTATCCAAAAAGTACATATACTTTTTGGCAGAAAGTGGTTAAATGCAACTGCAAGCATGTTGAGCTGGAAAACGTACCCCGTATGCGGGGTACATTTTCCCAGACTGACAAAAAGTGATGGGGCAAATTTTCCAGCTATTTTTTTTTAAAGATTTAACGCATTTGAAAAACATTTTGTATTTTTTACGTAGATTTATTGTAAACTAAAATAGCTCAAAAGGGTATACCCAGATTAGAGATATTTTTTTTAAAAGCCAGTTTATTATACCAAACTATTTTAACCAATTTCAGGTCATTATCATCTGGATCCCTTTAAACTTACATAAAATTTCCCATTTTGTGTAACTATACTTTGGTGCTCTTTTCTTGAGGTTGTCTAAGTATTGTTAAAAATTAAAAAAAAATTAATTGACTAAAGTTTGGTGTGATTGATTCCCCCCTTTTTTTAACAAGCCAATTGACTCAAAACTTTGGGTGATACATGACATAACTACTTTACAGTGCAATTATTCACGATTTTTGCGAAATATTTAAGTTTTTGGATGCTTTTCGGCTACTACATTCATTCCTGATAGATTTTAGAGTGACATGGATTGTTTCAGAATAGTACGAGTTCATTCAGTTTCCTTTTCATTACTATGCAGGCAATTTGTTCATAAGATAAAAATAATTTGGTTTTTGGAATATTAAGTTTAATTTACAAATGTTGGAGCACGCTTTTCTACAAGGCATTGTTTTAAATCTTGCCCTAATCTAATTTTGGAAAACATGCCCCGTTGTCATATTTTGACTTTAATAGTACCTTGACGAGTAGATTTAAGTCTCAATGTAAGCATGAAAATTCACTAAACATTGAAAAGTTCACAAAAACAGCTCTAACGACAATGATACAACACCAACTGAGCAAAAATTCTTGTGGGTGACATAAAATGGGTTGCTTCATATAAACCAAGCAGCCATTTGGCTCCCCCTAACGGCTCATTTCTTGTATAAAGCCTGGTGGAAAACTTACGCCATGGGAAAACTAGCCCCGGTCTCCCCCATACTATGTTGGAATATATTTTGAACTCAAAAATGTCTTCTGATAAACGTAGTATTGACAAATGCTTTCAATTTTTTCTTCAAAGTAATGAAAAGTTTACAAAATTAGAAATTTATTCACTTTTAATGTCGTAAAAATCATTAATGCATTACTTTGGTTGCAATGCGCGTTTATCGATGGTATTTGAAATATACAAGTGTTTTCAAATGTTTCAATTTCACCATTTCTAAGTAGTATACAATCAATTGTATACTATATATAGAAATGGTGAAATTGAAACATTTGGAAACATTTGCATATTTCAAATACCATCGATAAACGCGCATTGCAACAAAAGTAAAATGAAAAGAAATAAAAATAACAATTACCTACTAAATCTAAGGTAAATATTTAAGCTAATGTCAAATTATGAGTCTAACACGGTACTGCCATGTATGTTAAATTGTAATAAAATATACGTTTACATTAAACTTAGTATTTAATTTTATAATCGTTTAGAATTACATTTATAAGTTAATAAAAATAATTTATAAATGATTTACGATGCTTTGAATTTTAGAAAAATTGATCAATATATAATTGCAATTTTCGTAACGCCCAAAAAAGAACAAAAAACCTTCGAATTGCCCATTCGGTCAATGAGCCGTGACTGCTTTTTTACACACTGTAAATAAATGTCTACAAATAGTGGGAACTCGTTTAAATGAAGATAGTTGCGGAAACGATTGCGGAACGATTAAAAATGTTATTTTGTTGGCAACTATTGTTTCGAAAATAAAAAGCTTTTTTTTATTTAATCTCGTTTCAGTTAAGGACCTTGGTAATTTTTTTCAATCAATTTGAGACTTAAACGTGCTTATTTATCTTAAAGAATAAAGAATGGGCCCGCCAACGCCTAGTTTTAATTTTAAAAACTTCCTAGTTGAGAACATTAAGAAAGGAGGTTGAGGGATTGAATGAAAATAATAACAATAGTTAAATCATAAATAATCATTGTTATTGTTTTTATTTAAGGGGAGTCGGATGGTTCTATCTCACCCATGTTAATTTTACTAAGTTTAGGAACATACTTCTCAGGCACTTTATGAGATATCATTATGAATTTTTTTATAGTTTATTCCTTACATTTAGATCTTTGATTTAAACTGAAGATATTTCACAGTATAAAAAAATAGTTTTACAGTGATTTTTTAAAAATCTGTATTAAAAAAAAACCAAAAAATAATTTGATTTAAAGTTATATAACTTTTTTTTGGGCAGAGATATTTAAAATTCCTCAGTTTAAATCAAAGAACTATTAATGGAAAAGAAATAATAAAACAAAATATGTTGATATATTTTATAGTTCCTGAGAAAAATGTTCCTAACTGTTGAAAAATCTTATATTTCAGGAAACGCAAAAGAAAATTAAGGTATAGATAAGAACTGTTATAGAGAGTTTCTGAAAAATGCCTATAAAAAGAAAACTACACTGTTAAAAATTTTGTGCTTGATTTCACCATGATATTGGTTCCTAGTAGCTGAAACGGCTGTGTGGTGAATAGTTTCACCTTTTTTTCGGTGTTTGGTTGAACCATTTTTCTGGATTTGGAAACAAAAACCTGAGAAATGGTTCAACTGAATACCAAAAATATGGTTTAACGTTTCACCACACAGCCGTTGCAGCTACTAGGAACCAATATCATGGTGAAACCAAGCACAACATTTTTAACAGTGTACTAAACAGAAATCAATAGTCTTGGTCTTAAATTAAAGCTATAGATATGCATATTAAAAATAAAAGATAAACAAATAAATCGACATTTTTGACCCATACATCCATCCGACTCCCCTTAAGCAGTATTGCAGTATTGAGAAGACTGTTTTAATAAAAAAAATCATAACAAAATAACAGTTTTTCTAATTTTCATGTAGAAAATGGTTTGAAAAGAAAAAGTTATTGAAAAGAACGATTCTTATTAGGAGTTTAGTGAGCGTACTCCAAAGTTGCTCTAACGCTGTGTCCAAAAAGCATGGTAATGTTACACAGTATTTTGTTTGCAGTGTCAATTAAATTCATATCTGTACTAAAAAAAAGTTAAAATATTCACACAGAAAACTTACCTAGGTGGACCAATAAACTACACTATAACTTATTCCGTGAAACTCGATTGCAATTTTTTTAACACATTAAGTATACTTATTAATCAATTAAAAAACGCATGATTTTAGATGTGCAGTGAAAAGGCGCACATAAATTTTAAACTTCTTCAAGAAATCGAACATAGACCAAATGAAAGTGACAACAGCCCGTAGACAAGAATTGAACTTTAGAACTAAAATAAAAGATAGGCATTATCAATAATATGAACTTGAAGG
This sequence comes from Oedothorax gibbosus, assembly GCA_019343175.1. NCBI lineage: Eukaryota > Metazoa > Arthropoda > Arachnida > Araneae > Linyphiidae > Oedothorax > Oedothorax gibbosus. Next base: position 235,300 of record JAFNEN010000580.1, read on the forward strand.
CATTCTTAAGCCAAAGGTCTTGCCTCATGTTAAAATTCGTTTATATTTGTTTAATGAACACGATACTGAGAAGTAAATTTTAAAAAGTTGTTGAACGATTTTAATGCTTCATGTACGATATTTAAAACATGTAATTAAGAGTGGGAATCGCTGGAAAAAGATGAAATATAAAACGCCACATTATCACTCATTTGTTTCGATTAAAATTAATACAATAGATCGATAACTTTTCATAGTTTAACATAGATAACAACCTCACAGGACATTTTATTCATATATACTATCAATCACTATATATTTATTTTAATCCGGAGAGAGAATCTATAATCATAAATAATTTTTATTTCTTAGCTACTGTATGGGAACTCTTAGGTAAAATAATTCTTTGTGTTGACTTCACGTCGAAAGAGTTCTCCACTTGCAAAACTCATTAAGCACCTTTCTGAAATTCTTTTCATTAATAGACAAACAAATAAAGGTTTTGCTATCGTACAAAGGCAATCTTAATTTATTAATCAACTTCCATCGCATGCACGTTAAAAAGGATGTGTTGAAACAACTTAACTATCGTTATTGAAAACCATTTAACTCATTATCCTTTACTTTGTATGTACATACAGAGCAAATAATACCATACAAATAAGTAATTGTCTCGTAGGTTGCTTTTGAAAAGCTTTTAGTTTCACTTTTAAGGTGTTCAAAGGGTTGTGTTCAGGTCAAGGGCATTTATATCATTGTTGGTGTTCTGCTTGACTGCAGTTACTATCGATTATTGTCCCCAGTTTGATGTTTTTTTATAATTCATTTTGTAGATTTTGATCCTTAAATTCTGAATATTGAAGGTGCCATTTTTCCCCTTCACGTTTTCTAGGTGTTTTTTTTCAAGATGCCGTCTTCTGTCATATGCAACTTTCTTATTTCCTAGTCTTATTGGCCAAAATGGTTTTCTTTTTGTTTTATGTGTATTTTTTTAAAAATACAATAATAAAATTAAAACTACTTACTTAGGTGTCATCATTGGCCGTTTTGAATTTGCCAAATTTTAATATTTTGAGACTCTATTCAATCAAACTCAATTTTTATTTTGGTTTCGAAGGTATTTTTTCAAATTATCTTGAGAGTTAAACTTGCTCAGTGATCTTAAAGAATAAAGAATGCTCCCGCCAACGCTTTAGATTTAACTTTCAAAACTTCCTAGTTGAGAACATTAAGAAAAGAGGTATTGGAGTAGAATGAAAATAACAACATTGTTAAATCATACTAATCATTTTTATTAACTTTATTCTAACACTATTGCCTTAATTATCAGACTGTTTTAATGCATAAAATATGTAGAAGAAGTATAAAAATCGTAAGAATTGCAAAGTGTATACCCTATTTTGACCAATCCATGAACCTTACTTTCACTGCTACACAGGTTCAGTCTTCTGCAGAACAAAATTGAAAGCATAGTACTCTTCTCAAGGACTAAATTTTGAAAATTTCCAAATAAAACGTTAACTTTGAGTGTTTGTTTTAAAATTTCGTGTAACTTAATATATGTAGATAAATTACATTAATAATGTAGATTAAATATATGTAGGATAAACATATATCGCTTAGGATAATAGTCTTCATTAGTCTTATATTTTGTTTATTTATATAAAGTTAAGCAGAAAGCTCATTTTCGATTGCCAAATTTTCTTAACAATCGTTGTTTATAGGTTAAGTTTGCAGTAGTTTATTGTGCATCACTTTTCTATGGAAGTTTGAATTTAGAAAATAATTTAAACAAAAAGCCACTACATAGGGAAATACACTACAACAAAGATTTAGCCTTATAAAAGGTTTTATTATTGTTTTCAATTGTATGTAACTTAGATGTTTTAGAAGAAATATGATTTTTAAGTGTTTTATATATTTATGCAGACACCAAAAAGTGATTATAATATAATAAACTATGATATGGTTATTAATCTTCAGAGTTCGTTAGATCGTAAAATACGAATAGCGTATACTTTCAAATACAATCAAAATGAAATAACTTAATTTCAGACCAAAAAAAAAGTTTCGCTAACGGATGGCACAATAGCCAGACTCGAAATCGCGTCTGAAAATGGGATTCTTTTCAGACACTAATGATGTCTTAATCTAAAAATCTATATACATAAAAGGCAACTTCCGTTTGTTTGTATAAGACACGAGATCTAAAGAACCACGCAACAGATCGTCACGAAATTTGGTACAAAAATTCATCTCATCTCCGGAACAAACATAGGCTAAGAATTTTTCGAATCAGACCATTGCTTCTATAGTTTTCGAACATTTTTATTCGAATTTTCTGAAAAAACTACACCACTTTGGCTCAAATCCGATCTTTGTTTACTTTCCTGATGCCATCGGCTGAAAAAATTAAAACTTTTAACGAAAACGTTTAAAATTGAAAATGTTTATTTTATTCTGTTGCCATTACCTTCAGATACTAATTTCATTATTTGAAAAATAATTGACATGTTTCAAGTGACGTAATTCCGCCAGTCTTCATTCCCGGATTTTATTGTGGGTTTATTTGATGATTTTTTTATTGATTTTTCTGTTGACTGCATATTTATGTATGCATATTTAAGCAATAAATGCATAGAGTTAAGCTATTACTGAACTGTGATGGTTAATAAAGGCCATCGCACTAGAGCTGCATATTAGTGTTTTATGTATTTATTTTTTCGCCAAATACGTTGCCAAACTCGCCAAATTATTAACTAAAATTTTCCATTTTTAATTCTTACTGATTATTTTTTACTTAAATATGTATTATTTTTTAATTTGAGCTTCTTATCAAAGGTATTTTTGAAATTAATATTAATCATTTCTATATCCAAGTTGGGTAATTAAATGGAAAATTACTGGGTAATCTTCATATCTTATGTAACTAAAATGAAAGAAAAAAATAGTTAAATTGACTGTTAAATTATTTTTCCACCTCTACCCGTGCAACGTCGGGTATAACAGCTAGTATCAAATATAACAGCTCTGTAAAGCATTGGTAGAACGATAAAAGATTGATGTACAATTTGTATGGTAAACATTTTATGTAACATTACTTCCATAAAACTGGTAGCAGCCCCTACTGCTTAATGGTGTGAGCTTTCAGAAAAAAGAAGTAACCTTTCACCACAAATTATGTGTAAGCTTACTCTACAAAAAAAGATAAGCTTTCATCACAAATAAGGAGTACCGTTGCCTCCAATTTTATAGTGGAACTTCACTTCCACCATTGGAGTATAACAAAATTTCACATACCAGTGTGCGACTTTTGTAGAACATTTCCCTGCTTTTTTTGTTGGAGTTTTCTTCGTAAGAAGATACGCGATCTTAAAATTCCTGGGCAATGAAGTTGTTTTTCCCCTGCACTCTTCATTTGTGATTGTGCATGCACTTGTTTCTGTGTACACAACAAGTGCATGCACAATCAATGCAATTTTTGTGGAAGGAAATTCACGTAATGTGAGTTCAAGCGACTAACTCCAGAATTTGTGTAACTTAAAAATAATAATATATGTTATCTTTCGCTAAATTCTTACAATAACAATTCCTTCCACTATAATGAAGCTATAAACGTTATGTGAAAGCTAAAATATTATGCGGTATAAAGTCCGAAATGGCAAATAAGAAAACGACAAAAGGTTTAGATAAATTACGTGTTTCGTCTGTTATCAATAAGAAATTTGTCCTCGAAATCCGAATGACTAGCATAGCAATTCAATTGCAATATTTTATTGATCTCTATTAAAAATATTATTTTGCCATTTAGTAGTAGGAATGGAGACCATTATCTTCCTTTATTTAATCAGCTTTCCAATAATATTGGAAAAATTGATTTACTTCACAGAAATCCATTTCAAAACCAATTCGAAATAGGTTACATTGCAAAATAATGATATAAAAATGGCACTAAAGCTTATTTCCTATAATTGAATTATATTTGATTCCCGGGCAAAACCGCGACGGACAAAACCGCGAAGGACAAAACAGCGACGGTCAAAACCGCGAATGGGAAATATGGGGAATTGAATTATCTCATATATATATTATATATATGGCCCAATTATTAGAAGTAATCCCCGCACATGAAACCCTTCGGGCAATATAAAGTATAGGGTTTATCTTTTAATGTAAAGTATAGGGTTTATCTTTTAATGTAAAGTATAGGGTTTATCTTTTAATGTAAAGTATAGGGTTTATCTTTTAATGTAAAGTATAGGGTTTATCTTTTAATGTAAAGTATAGGGTTTATCTTTTAATGTAAAGTATAGGGTTTATCTTTTAATATAAAGTATAGGGTTTATCTTTTAATGTAAAGTATAGGGTTTATCTTTTAATGTAAAGTATAGGGTTTATCTTTTAATGTAAAGTATAGGGTTGTACTAAGATGTATATAATCGACCCAATTACCCTTCAAATTCAACCGATGCATTGATTATTGATTAGTAGATTGTAAATTTTCACAACTATTATTTTGATTTGTTCTTTTCGAATAAATTAACCAAGCGAATTAAGTGAAACTTTATATTAATGATTTTGGTTAATTGTACCAAGTAGCTAGGAAATGTTGAAGTAAAATCTTCGAGAATAGGCTTTACCAGATGTTTAGGAAGGTAACAAAATGTCATTTTTTTTATAAATATATATACGGGCGATTGAATACGAAAAAGCATAAATGTAAATTTATTTAAATACGCATTCATAGAAATGAGACCGTTTGGTATTAAAAACCTTTAGGTTAGTTCGGAATATAATCTTTAATGAACTGAATTATTTTTACTGTTACTTCAGATAATGTTTCTTTTTTTTCCCTTCTTTTTTGCTGAAGTTATTTTTCTGTCTCTGTATAGTTTAGTATGGAGTGTTTGGTATTAAAAAAAATTTAAGTAGCAAGTTTGTAACAAACTCTGCAAAATGGAGTATGACTGGTTTTTTTTTGTCAGTTTAAGAAGATGGCTCATTGGAATAGTGGAGGTCATTCAAACACTGATAAGTCACGCATATTATTGAATATTGATGGAAAAAAATTGTGAGTTATAAATAACATCATAAGAGAATGTGTAAGTAAAAACTCGGTTATATTTTCTACCAAGATCAGGTAGAAACCAAAATTTGGTAAAGTTGAAACAAGGACTGAAAGTTGACTGATAACAATTTCGGACAGGGGGGGGGGGAGGGTATAGGTATTTCTTTCTCCTTTGTGTTAGAACAGAATGCTGGAATGGAAAGGGGTACTTTGTACGTCCCCATCTCCTTTCGTCTCATACATGTATTGCGGTCTTAACAATAGGACAGCCATGAGGTGGGAAAGGGGTCCCATACGGTCGTAGTATCTCTTTTGTTACCCCAAAAGAATTGACCATGGATTGTAAGAAGAATTTTGACTATAAGGTTCTATAAGAGATGACCAGATTTGGCCTGACAAAATACACAAAAGAGTTGTCATAATATAAGAAACAGGTGTGTCAGCTGGCGACAGAAATCTTAAGCTGTCTGGGTGTATATCTATACTGCTATAATTATGTTAATATCTTAAACTGCTTAGTTGGACCACTGATAAGTTTGGTCATCCTACTCTATTTTCGCTAATGTTTTACTTTTTTGTTCGGTTCAGAGTCGTAATTTTCTAGGATTTCTATACTTACTTTAAGTGCCTGCATTAAGTTAACAGAAAAAAATTCTAATTTTATTGGGGATCCAATTTAGTTACATTTTGGCAGGAACTTTAGAAATTCAGGTTTTCTTCTGCACTAAAATTTGATTGATGCCCTTACGAACTCCCTTCCCAAAAACACAGCAAAGGAAATTGGCACATAGTTATTCAGCGCTTTCATCACCAAAATGCCAATTCGATTACAATCCCCCCTTCGTAAATCTCCACACTTTGATTTACCATTTTATCCAGTATCACTGGCAAATTCACATTTATAGGACAGCGGGATTAAAAATAAACTATAACTTAAAAAAATATTTATAAGATGTATAAAATAATAAGTGTTTTTAAAAAGTTAAAACGGCATAAAAATTTGGGGTTTGATTTAATTAAGTAATGGATTTTAATGTAAAAAGTTAATAAATTTCATAAAACAGAATAGGTTAAAATTAAGAGATTGATTCAATTAACCACTGATGGTCATAATGCGGCAACTGCTGCATTAACAAATTCATATACTTCTCAAGCTTTTATTTGCATTCTCTATTTCTCGTTTTCGCGGTTTTGTCCTTGCGCGGTTTTGTCCGTTCGCGGTTTTGACCTCGCGGTTCTGTCCGCGCGGTTTTGTCCTTTCGCGGTTTTGTCCGGATACCTTATATTTTTATATACGGAAAAAACGCATCTACAGATTGAATACTTATTTTTCATAAGCTATATAATTTTATAGCTTATACAGCTATATTATTTTATAGCTTTCTTGGAGGAAGGTCAATTTACATTCCGTCTGTGTGTCCATATATACCTTCTTCCAATGTTGATTCAAATCATTATAGTTTTAAAATTCTTTATTTGAAAGTTAAGACACCGGAGAACCATCTTTTATTTTTTGTCTGCCTGTACTTCCGTCTTGTCTATCAGTATAGAGTTTTTTGTCCGAAATTTTTTCTTTTAAAACTTCTTGCTTGTTACAAAAAAGCGTTTTCACCTTCGAATATCCTAAATATCATATTCCCTCAAAATACTAGTTTGCACCGCCAGAAATACATTTAAAAAGGTATTCTACTTTAGTTCTCAGACAAAAGTTGATTGCCAAGTATTTTGGCTATCAAATAAGCTTTTAACTGTCACTTAATTAAAAAAGCGTTTTCTTTTGTGGCTTTTTATATTTTGTCACACAGGAATAAAATTTTTTGGTCCACTTTGTTACCAAAACTTCGCGACATAAAATGCAAATAAATGAAGTTTTTTTGCTGGAATAATTACCACCATAGACACTTATTTCTGAAATAGCTGACAATTATTTCATAAAATTTTAGTTTATGGACTAAAGTTTGAAAAATTAAGGTTGGTGTAATTAGTCAATGTCTACTCTGTTACCGATTTTTTTTTTGTTAAACTGGAGGTTGTTTAATGTTAAAGTCAAAGTGCTGTTTACAGCCCTTGAAAATTTTATTACGATAAGCTAAAAATAAATCTTCAATTAAATGAACTTCATGGCAAAATGCGATGATAAAGAGTATTTTGTCTGCTCTGTTACGATAGAAAAAGAAGCTAATAGACCGCCAACTCTTTGATGAGCACAGCGCACCTCATTTTGTTTTAGCTACGAACTAATATAACATAAAAATTTTGATTGTTTGATTGTTGACAGATTGGAATTTTCAAATGACATGGCTACTTATTCGTAACTATGAACTATTGCGAGTCACATATTGATTCAATATTTGACTAAATAGAAGAATTTTTAATCATATCCCATTTTTTAACCCTTTCGGAGTTTACAATTTAGCCATTATTTTTTATAGTTGTTTTATCGTTGGTCTGATCAATATGTATGTGGCCCAGAAGGCTAATAAGTTTTTACATATTTTTTTTATCAAGAAAATAATCCCTGAACTACAAAAGAGCTGATAGAATAATTTACTCTATTGAAAGTATAGGTTGTAAATAATAAAATTGCTATAAATATGTCTATTTAAACAATATTACCTGTGAAGTATCACAGATTAATTTTTAATTTCTGTTTACGTTTTATAAACTGTACAAAAATTAAGCATCTAACATAAATAAAACGAATGTAAGCAAATATTTATAATTGAATACAGAAGCAAACAAGTTGGTTTGCTACAGAATCTGTCACTTAAGGGGAGTCGGATGGTTCTATCTCGCCCATGTTAATTTTACTAAGTTCAGGAAATTTTTTCTCAAAAACTATATGATATATCATTATGAATTGTTTTGTAGTTTGTGCCTTACATATAGCTCTTTGATTTAAACTGAGGATATTTCACAGTATAAAAAAATACTTTTACAGTGATTTTATTAAATTATGTATTAAAAAACCCAAAAAATGAAATTTAAAGTTATATAATTTTTTTGAGCAGATATATTTAAAATTCCTCAGTTTAAATCAAAGAGCTATTAAAGCGGAAGAAATAATAAAAAAACATGTTGATATCTTTTATAGTTCCTGAGAAAAATGTTCCTAACGGTTGAGAAACCTTATATTTCAGGAAACGCAAAAGAAAACTATGGTTTAGGTAAGAACTGATATGCAGAGTTTCTGAAAAATGCTTATAAAAAGAAAATCAATTGTGGTCTTAAATTAAAGCTATAGATATGCAGATTAAAAATAAAAGAAAAACAGACAATCGAAATTTTTGACCCTAACACCCATCCGACTCCCCTTAAACCGCTTCCACACAACATTTGTGCTCAACAGGAAACACACTACTTATACACCTCAGAAAGAAATTCGCCAAACAGGTCCTTTAGTTAGTTCAAATTCAAACTTTTAAACGCCAAAATTAACTATTTTTATTAATCTTCTTTCGAAGATTTATTAATTAGCCTTTATCGTTTGCTAAATTTGTTTGAAGTTCGAAGAATAATGATGTATTTTTTTAAAAATAAATATATTTTTGTCGCCACATTTTCCATTTTCATTAACTTTCCTTCAAAAATTCAGTTATTATTTATCGTTTGTTGAATTAATTTACATTTCGAAAAATAAATTATTAAAATTGATGCTTTAAAAATAAAAGCAAAACTTTGCATATTTTTTATGCAAAGTTCGAATTCTCTATGCATCTTTCTTCATACACATATAATGAACCATCAAAAGAACTTTATTGTAATATTACATAAATCCAAACTGAATTATATCACATAATTAAATATTTTTTCAAGAGTTTATTTTTAATTTAAATAAAGTTTCTCGGACGTTTGACGAAATGGCAACAGTGAAAATATTGAATAAAAATGGAATTTGCTTTTTAATTTAATTTTTAATAACTTTCTAATTAGATTTGTTAATAACTTTCTAATTAAATTTTTTAATGAAATTTGGGATGTAGCCTAGCCTGATTTTTTTGCTTCAAAATGACGTATCCCACTTGTTTGTGAGACTTACGGATCGTTCTGTGAAAGTGGGTGACAGACAGACAGACAGATGGACGGACGGACGGACAGAACGATTATAACACCTTCCACTTTTTACGTGGTTGGTGTTGGTAGACATATATGTTCGGGTTGTGTGATTGTCAGAGACCCGCTTATAAACCTTCACGTTATAACGTAGTGGGAAGCTAAAAGCTAAAAATTATCGTCTGCAATAACATTAAAAACGTAGTTCAAGCTAAGAAATCAGGAGCGCTGCTGTCTTTAAAATATTTTTACTGCAGGAAATTTCCAATTGAAATCGATTCGAGTGTGGTGTCTGTACATATATTTTATCTACAAACGTTAAATAACTCTCGGTATAAAAGCATTTTGTTTAGTGCGAAATTTTGAAAAAATTTCAAAATTTATGCAAAATTGTGAAAATTTTTGCATAAATCATAAAAATATAACAGATTCTATGGAGTTTTATTAAATAAGATAATTATTTATGTAATAGTAACAAATGTTTCAAATAAAACCCAACTTTATTTTTGAACAATTGAAAGTTGGAACTGTAAAATTTTTTTAGAACGACCCACATATTATGTGTACATTAATATTTGAAAAAGGATGTACACGTTTTTGTTTCTAGTGTTCAAATGACTTCACTTCCGATTGATCGATTAAAAAAGTTTTTTTCGCCCCACAGCACCTATAAGCCCAATTTAAAAACAGATGTTCTCTAAACACACTTTCCTTATTAATTTATTTAAACCCATCTCTAAAAGCTTATAAATCTTCAGCAACGATAAAATAAACTGTTTTCTTTAGTAAACACACTTTTAAATAACATTTAATTCTTTTTATTGTAAAAAAAGTGTCTAACTTCAAGGTAAAGTTTTAAACAGTAGGCATGCTAAAAAAGAATACTAATATAATTAAAAACATGCTTTTTTAAATTCAAATTTCCCTCACGAAATAAATTTCTATGAAATACAATAATGTGAAAAAAATGTGTATCTTTCATTCAGAAGATGAAGCATTTTCTAATGAGGTGTTTCTTAAAAAAATCACTAGTGTTTGAATGATTTAAGCGGGTCAAGGTGATACAGGTGACAACAATACTTCGTATTGTGAACCATATCACCTTATCTTGTTTGCTTATTCTGGGTAGAACCTTCTTATTTTGTTAGGTAGAATCTTGGTAGAATACGAAATTAATTGCCTATTTACCAATGCTATTTCAATCAAAGGTTTTTATGATACAATTTGCTTCAAATTTTATTATTTATTATTAAAGTTTCATGAAAAATTTAAAAGAAGAAATTTATTTTAAATTAAACATTTTAAATAAAAAAATGTTCGTTAAATTTCTATTGGAACAAGTATAAATTTAAATTAATGTTGTACCTCTTTATAAGACTTTATTAAAGTTATAGTAACGATAGGAGGATTTAGTAATGAAAAATAAATTATGAATAGATTAATGAGTTTAATACAATAAACTGTTACATTTTAATTAAGGGTTGTTTTTAATAACAATAAGTTATTTTTTTACTAAAGATAATAAAAAAAATCAAGTTATGATAATAGTAATAAATTTTAAATAAAAGTACATTAAAATTATAATTGTTATTATATCTTCTTGGATTTACAAGTAAATGAAGAAAACGATTTTAGTATTAAATATGTTTTTGTATGATAAAGGGATTTCAAAAAGCAAATTTAGTGTATGGAAATCTCATTTAGAATTAAATTTTATCTTCATCTTTTTGAGTTTTACTTGTTTAATTGCTATTGGTGTTAATGAAATTGTTCATGTGAGTCGTACGTCATGAAAGCATCAAGTGGCTGTAAAACAAACATTACAATACTATAAAGTAAAAAGCAACCACGAAATGTGCTGTTATTTTTTAGAAACTTTTTTACAATGTTCAATTACTATGTCGCGAAAAATTCCGTCGCGACAAAGTACAAATTTAAATTATTCTACCTTGAATTTGATATTATCGATCAAATGTAATCTAAAACTCTTGCGACACAAATAAATGTATATTAATATTACTATTATATATCAAATATCACCCTTATAAAAAAAAACGGTGAAGCTCGATTGCACTTAAGAATCGTCAAATACTATGCATTAGCACAACAAAGTAAAAAACTTGATCAATGCTTAAAAATAAAATAATGGTTATTTTCAAGCGTTGTGTAAAACAATCTGCGGAAACGCCTGCTATCAAATGAATTTCATTCACGGCTGTTTCTCTGTGTAATAATAGGTTTTAGAGTTTGAGTTACAGCCCTATCGTTTACAATGGAGCGTTAATGCTGTTTCTTTGCCAATCACTCACACGCTTATTATAAAATTAAGCTTTTTCTGAGAACAGACATATCTTTACATAACACTCAAACTACATACTATCACTTCATTTTCTGTATTTTCTGCAAATTATCTTACGTAAGAATAATCCAATTCAAAAGTAAATCACTCCTTTATTTTGTTTCAGTTTTTTTAACTGACTAACTAGTACTCGTTAACGTTACTCCATAAAACTAGTGACAACACTTGCTGACATCGCTTTTACGGAGGGGGGTAGGAGGGGTAGGGGTAGGTACATATATATTCCGACTTGTGTGCTTGATCAGAGACCCGCTTATAATTCCTTCGTCAAGTAAGACTGACACAGAAAGAATTTTTTTACTGTCACAGAGAAAGGAATATACAACCAGGGCGAAGGCAGGAATCGAGCCCGCACCCGTTACAGCGCGCAGACTGCTAGCGTAATGGTCCAAACCACTCGGCCATCTGGGCCCCGCTTTTACGGAGTAACGTTACACCAAACGTTTTGCAGTGTTATAAAAATAAAAAATAAAACCTTACTATGCACAATGTCTACACGTTACTACCTCTGGCAATATTGTACTTTTAACTGTATAAGTCTGAAAATTGATTTCTCTAACATATAAATACCCACTGAAACCCCAGCACAAAAAAAAACCTTCCTATCCCCCCCCCCCCCCTCCCGCAACGCTTACTTACTCCAGCACACACAATAAACTTCAATCACATAAAACAATAATTCGTTTAAGGATATTTACACAGCAATTTACCCCTAAAGCACTGCTCTATTATTACACTTACATGTCCTTTGAAGGCCGAAGTTTTGAAGACTCAAGACCTTGATTGGAAACCTAACTGCGCCATCTCCCATCTTTATTTAATACAAAATCAGATAAATATTTTTAAAGTGGACCTTGAAGATGAAGAATCGATCCAGAATTTTACCTCGCCCTGTCTCCACATTTCGGACCTCTTATTAGTGAAGTCCCTCTCACTTCGTTAAACTTGCTCAATTCTCTTGTCAGAGTGAAGAGCTGGTTTGAATGATGTTCCTGTTGCACCAAAGAAGTGCAACACCAAATCGTACTTTTTACCTGCTTTTTACTACCCAAAAAATTTTGACTAGTGATAACTAGAAAAGATGCTCAACTGATGAATCCTTTTTCGACAACCTTTGACTATTTTTTTGTGGCTCTACATACTTTTTTAACTACTCGAAATAACAATAATAATTCTTTACAACCACAAACATAATGCTTTAAAAAATGTTTCAAATAAAAACAGTTTCCTTGTATTTGTTTTGCTTATGGATACATATATGTAAAATAAGTCGACAGGGAAACTTCGGAATAATTAAAGATCTTTTATTAAAGAGCTATCCTCAGGAGAAGGTTGATTTGTCGACTGCAGTCGACGAGACAGTATGATCGAATGCTCACAAAAATGGTGAAAAATCTCGAGCTCTGCTTCACTGACCAATCAGAGTATGAGAAAGTGTGAAAGTCCAACTTTAAAAATGTGATGACTAAACAGTTTCTGTGGAAACGATTGATCCGCCGACAGGGTGTGGTTGGGATATTAAAGTACTACGTGATATTAAGGATAAATGAAAATGATAATTTAAGTTATTAAGTTTAATTGAGGTACAAAATGTAAGATTTTGAGGGGGTTAAGTTATAATATTTATAATATGTCATATATACTATGTTAAAATCAAAATTTTAATTTATGGTTACATCACTTAAATAAGCAGCTAGAATGAGAGATAAATGAAAGAGAGTGAAGAGAGTTATGAATCATAATTTGCAAAAATTTCTTTACTTATTTTAAGAGTTCTAAAACTTTTTAACCTTCAAAAAAAGTTTTAACCTTTAGGATATTGCTTTTTAACATGGATAACGAATGATAATTCAATTCTCAATTTGAATACAACTCCAAATATGTGTTTTTCAATTAAATTTTGTAAACTTGAATTATTCGTGGCTCAGTTGATATTTTTTATTAAAAAAACCCTGTACACTTCTTGATTTTTGTTTACAACATGGTTAACCTTATTTTATAAGGGGTAATGTTTCTACAAACATTAAATATTACACCTTCATAAAACATTTATTTTATGATACCTTGACGTTAAAACTACTTTAAGAGAAGATTACATTGAATTTCCTTTTATGAAACGTTGATTTGGGATAACTTGTAACTGCATTGCAGAAGTTCAAATGGGTCTTTTCACAAGAGTATGAGTTACTTGAAACTATTTACACTACCACCATACACACTCTCATCCTCCCCAACAATTTTGAAAAGAGTCTGTACACCAGTCCTTATTCAGGACATTGGAAATTTTAAAAGTTTTAAAACTTGCAATTTCTCATTATCTAGTGGCTTTTCTTTTTATGTTGATACATCTTTTTTATATATGGTAGTATTTAAAATGATAAAACTTTATTGTACACTATCTTAATGAATGAAAATTAAAGGGTATGTATTAGTCAACCTAATAAGGGCAAGTCAGAAAAGTTGGACATACAACCTAGATATATTTTTATTGGGTTTTTTACAATCCTATACATTTTAAACAACTTTTATAATATTTTCTTTATGTTTAAAATATTTAAAAAAAACATAATCTTTTATGAAGTTGTTGATCGTTAATCATTGAGAATTAAATTTTTAATGAGTATTTTAACACTAATGTCTCACGCCACCATCCACTCCCTCCATGCCCCCATCCATTCGCACAAGAGCTACACGAAGGCTATTCAGACCATGTGGAATTTAGAGATTTCTCATTTTCATTTGCAACATATAGCTCCCATCATCGTCTATAATGGATGAATTTTTGCTGAGATAGTAAATACATATTTTTAAAGTAAAAATCATAATTAGTTGAAGGTGAAGAAAATTCCGAATAATTTTAAATTTTGCATTGCCTTATGAAACTAAAACACCTTACACTGTTAAAAATGTGCTTGGTTTCACCATGATATTGGTTCCTGGTAGCTGCAAAGGCTGAATGGTGAAACGTTCCACCATATTTTTGGTATTCGGTTGAACCATTTCTCAGGTTTTTGTTTCCAAATCCAGAAAAATGGTTCAATCAAACACCGAAAAAAAGGTGAAACATTTCACCACTCAGCCGTTGCAGCTACTAGGAACCAATATCATGGTGAAACCAACCAATATCATGGTGAAACCTAGCACAACATTTTTAACAGTGTACAGATTATGAGGACCTCACAATTGTAAATTTTTGGTAACAGTTGACTTTTTTTGTTTAATTTTGGTGAGTGGTTTCTACGAAGCATTGTAAACTTCTCCTATACTCGATTAACAAAGAAATTTTTAACAAAAAAAGTAACTTAAGTAAGTCAACTGTTCCCAAAAAAATAACAAACCACTACACCGGAAAAAAAAGTTTAAAATTTAGTCTTTTAATTAATATTCATCGCCATATGGTGGTTTTTCTACAATGAACAAACACTTCAAACCTTACGCACTTCTGAACAATACATTTATTCTTTTAAGCAGTCTTTCGCAACTCCGTTACAATTGAAGAGTTTTCACAAACATGAGGATGACACGATGGCCTGAAGGGACAGTTTTAGCATCAAGAATTACTTTCTCTCTATTAGTATTCTTTACAAAGGGTTCTCAAATAGGCGTCAGTTTGTCGGTCTTGGTAGTTTCTGTCTCTCATTATAATTCAAGGGGAATTTTAAACTTTTTTATTTTGTGCGTACTTGAAATTTATTTTTTCTTGTTCAAACTACTTAAAAAGTAATTTATTAAGTTGTTTATTCCGACATTTATTAACAGGGTAATTCTTTGTACCTTTTTATAGGTTTCATAAACCTATAAAAAGGTACTACTGTGTACTGTTAAAACTTGTTTTAAAACTCGTGTATAAAAAAAATAGAATATATCGATTAATAACTGTGCAATATAGAGAAAATTACTATTTTTAAATCGAATAATAAGTGTATTTCAAGAGAAATATTTTAAGGTATGTGTTTATAGGCTAATTTTCATTTTTGATGGGTATAGATTCACATTTCCAAAGTATAATTAAGATAAAAGGTCCAGCCCGTTCATTTGTGACTTTGCCCAATTGAATTTACGTTCGTAAAAAGTCAAAAAGAAGGAACTGGGTCCTATATATTAGTTATACTTTAAAGAATGTGAGCTTTTCAACCACACACACATTCTTCATTTTTATGCGATAAGATATAATTCATTAATGATTTTCATCATTTTTTAAAATTAAAATTCCTTTAGTTCAGATAAAAAAATAACTTAAATAAGTTCCATAATAAATTAAATTTTAAATTTTGAACAATTTGTTGAATGGCCGCCCTTTCAAAATTTTCCGCTCTTGGCTGTATTCTACCTTGAATATTTAGAAATGCATTAGCAAACTAGATGGCCTCCCAAAGGAAGTTTTAACATCGAGGAATACGTCCCCTCTCTAATATATATATCTCTCTCTCTTCTTATTAATATTCTGTTCAAAATATTTCAAAAGTGTGACCCAATGTCAAATACGTTATATTGCATTTCATTACAATTCATTGTAGCATTTTTTTTAAAAAAAATTTATTTATTTATTTTGGTTTCGTGTGTACGTGAAACGTTTTTCCCACAGCAGAATTTTTTTCTTTCTTGGCACTCAATATAACTATAGTTCGTTACGCATATTTTTTATATAATTCCGTGAAGCTTTTATGTAATTATAGAATAAATGTAGCCACCCCGTATCACAGAATATTGCATGATAAATACCCAATGTCAAATGATATCTTTTTGACATTATATTGATATTAATTCGGTTGCTTCTTGGGAATGATTCGAATTTAAGTTAAAGATTTATGTTATTTGAAGTTTGAGTGGGGACTTTTATATCAGTAGGGTGAGCTCAGCAATACCCCACGCCACGGCGAAGTGGTAACAAATGGAATAGCGCAGCGGCTAGTTGGGGACCCGCTAGGCATCCCCAGGAAATTGGTGAAATTACCTGTATAGCTTTAGCGAGCATGGGCGAAGCCCTAGTAAATTAAAAAGTATATTTAATACCACGTTAATGAACAGTTTATATGATGTGCATAAAAGTTTAGAATCAAATTAGTTTAAAAATAGCTAATTATTATAGATACATTTATTTAAAAAGTAATAAATTTTTTTGTTTAAGATATTAGTTTAGTTTAGTTTGAATTATCGTCGCACAAGAGCTACACGAGGGCTATTGGCGACGGGCGTCATATTTTTAGAACCACAGTCAAGTGAAGAGCCGACACCTGAGTAAGCACTAAGGCACCCAACGCAACCGTTAAAGGCGACATCGTACGCAGCGTTAGGACTTTGAAGGATATTTAACCTGCACTCCCTAAACACGGGGTATTATTCGTCGGACATTTTTGGCTGCACGGGCCGTTTATAGGATTTAAGATAATAATAGAAACCAACACTATATTTATTTTCTTAAAACCAAGTAATATTCTTCACTTTCGTGCAACAACATACAAACAAAAGGATTATTCATTTGTTCACATAATACAACAAACAAAACAATGAGTCTGATTACAGTCAACATTTTCCTTTTTGGTTCTGCAACAAAATAAGAAACCAATTTACCGTAACACCCACTTACTGGTCAATATTGGAGCTAATCAAGTTCCATATCCCGAAAGAAGGCCGAAATGCCACTTTTTTGCTTAAGACAAATCACACATTGTCCGCGGTAAAGAGGCGCATCTCCGATTAGTTTGTCTTACAATATGCGTCCTTTTTCCGCGTATAGTGTGATATGAGTCGTAATTGCGAGCGGCTTTTCTATTGCCTTTCTGTAGCTTGGCATTGATTATGTGTGGACTTAGTCAATAAGAAATAAGGAAAGTGCATTAGGGAACAGAAATGTGTGTGTTATACTAGTATATGTAAGAAATTGGTGTGTATTATACTAGCATAAATAATTTATTTTTCGTTTATTTGGGTGCGTTAAAATAAGGATAGGTCATAGTTAACTGAGCTATTTGTACGTAAATTGGTGTTTTTTTTAAATGCTATATTATTGTTTTTTATTCATAATCTATTGTGTTTAGCTGTTCTAATGAACAATTAACATTGATAAAGGTTTAAAAGGTATAATTAATAAAAAACCGTACGTGCACATTTCGTTAAACCTATCTACTTGAAAAAGTTGTGCAAGTAAATACAAAAGTCTCGAAAATTTATACAAAGCAGGATAAGTTATTTTTTAAAAAATATCTCTTAATGCAACTATTGGGTACAAGAGTTCAGAAAAATTACGCTTTTTCCAAAAAGAACCAGAAAGTAGAAGTTATTCTTACAATTTACCTTAATGTAATTATTTTTCTATCTCAATTTTGTGCACAAGCTTACAGAAAAAAATTATGTTTTATTCAAAACGCACTAGCTACATTGCAAACCATAATAATAAGCTTCCAAATTTTTTTTTAAAAAATTAAAACTCTAGTTATATTTTAAGATAGGCTAATTAGGAATTTACCTTTAAATTCCGGTATAAATCTCACTTTTATTATTAACAATCAACAGTAAATGCCAATAAATATATAAAAAAATCCAAAATTTGTCCTTTAAAAATAGTTACTAAATTTAAAGAATATTTGTTGTATGATGGAGATTTTCTTTTTATCAAAAAGCATTTTTTGTAAGTCTATGGGTCAATGCCATATTTGACAATAAAAGTTTTTACTTATTCTAAGCTCAAACTTTTTCATACGATATGATTTCCAAACTGGGTTAAGTATGTTGCTGGCAGAATACGAAATCCTTAATTAAGTAATTAATGAATAAAACAAAGCTAGCTATCTTCAAAGCTAACGGCATTTTAAAAGAATAAACAGTTCTCAGATAAGCCTAGTGAATAAGTTTAAATACCTCAACTTGAACAGTGTAGCAATAATATTTTCTCTTTTAAAAATATATTACAGCTCAATAGTAACAGGTTAATTAGAGCACAAAATATGTCAATTGTCATAGATTTATTTGGATTCCACATTTTTGTAGTTAATAGCACATAGTTTTGATTTGGTTTTAGTCCTCCGACTTTTCTTTTGTTATGGGACAAAATGTTTTCATTTGCGTCTTAGTTGGATACTTTGAATTAGTTTCTATGTTGAACACTTAATCGCTTTTAATTTTGAATTGTTTGTTTTTTAGAAATGCAACACTTGGATTAGAAAATTTAGAAATTTTAAAGTATTGGGAACAGTTTCTAGGAACGTTTAAAGATGGTAAATGTATTACAAAATTGTCTGAAACAACGAAAAAAAATTGTAGTCGTTGCTCAAAAATGACCTCAAATATATTATTTTGCTCATCTTGTAATTGACAAACATTAGTGCGATCCGAAATGTCGAAAAAATATCTTCAAATGTAATCTTTTGACAATTTCAGTTAAAAAGGTTGTGGGCGATCAAGTTCCTTACAGATGATTTTTTTTTGTATTTTAGTTAAAAATTATTTGTGCGTAGTTATATCTCATATCAAAATCTTTAATATCGCAGTATATCGACTTTTTAATAATGCTGCTTTTCAACAAAGTTGGGTTAATATCTATTTTTAGTTGCTAAGGGTTAATAGTCGATAATGTACCACTGATTATTTATATCTCCTTTTAGTAAACAAAAATCCTTTTATATCGAGTTGCACCGGTTTTATGTTAGCAGCTATCATATTCTAATTTTTGTTAACGAAGATTTTATCTAAATATTTATTCTACTAAAATAAACTAGTTATTTAAATTGGTTCTTTAAAGAAAAATTCCAGAAGTTTAAATATTATTTTCTCAAGGATCTGTTTATTTTGGAGATAACATAAGTTCAAAATCTGCTATCTCATACAATTTGTTATTGTTAATTTTTGATTAGTTTGACATAAAGTTTGACATTCATTTTAACACATGCAAAATTAACTCTAGCAGGTTATTGGTAGGCTGTTTATAATGTTTTTCGTTTTCTGGTTTGGGAAAAGTAAACTTGTTTAAGAAAAAAATCAAGGTTTGTTAGTCATTCCTCAAATTAAAAGTACGATGTAAAAAGAAATATTATCCTCTATGATAGATTTCTAGCATTTTTGTTATAGTATAAGGTAAAACGTATTTTTTAAAAAACATGCTAAACAGCAAGTTACATTTGTCCATTTCTTATATTAATACACTGTAAGAATTTTTTTGAAGAACATAAGGTCTTGCAGAAAATTTCTGTTTTCTAAAACTACTCCAGTTGACTGTAAAATTACAACTTAATTTGTCAAAATAGATATTTTCTTGATAAAAACACAAAATATGTAACTACTGATAAAGATTGCACCTGATAAGAATTTTCTTTTGTATTTTGATTACCGAAAGAAAATTTGAAATGTAGAAAATGCATCCGTTTTGGTGAACGGGCTTAACTCCTCTACGCCGTCGACATGGGTTCGTATACGTGTTAAGGGTTCACCTTTAATTTGTAACTTACCCAGAATTATAGAAAACAACTGTTATCCGCGAATATTTTCTGTATCGTTTTGCTACTTGAAAATTCTGCAAAAACATTTTTTTCCGGATCATTACGGATATTTTTGGCAAATTTGCTGCTAGAAAGTTTCAGTAATGTAACGGGATTTTTTTACAGTGTAATGTTGAATATTAATGCTTTTTAACATGTGAGTCGCCTTTTTAATTGATAAATAACGAGGAACATTTACTGCTGACTAAATTTTAAATATTAATGGTAATATAAAATAATAGAATAATATAAAGTATTGGTAACTAAAATAACATTTCGTGTTTCTTCTGTTGAATAGGCAGAAAAATCCCTTAATCTGGATTACGTGTATTTAAATCATTCTAAATTTTTGAATTTCCTCTCTTATTACAGACAAATGACGAAATCGTCTCCTTTCTTTTAAAGAATGAGAAAAAATTTATAAAATTAAAATGTGAACTTATCCTTGACATTCTACAAGGAAACTTTATAAATAGGTATCCTCACTTAATTTAATGAATACGAACCACCCAAGTGCCTTGAGCAGAAAATTAGAAGGATTCACCCTAACACCGCAGCACTTAAAATGCATATTAATTATGAAGTTATGGCATAGGTGGTGTTACAGATGGGTTGTAATAGCCTGTTTAATGGATGATATCTCTATAGTGCTGAAAGCAAAGTGGTTATGAACAAAAAAATTTATGTTTAAAATTTAAACAATTAATTTGCCGGAATACAAATCCTTGACTTTTTCAGCAAGCTGTGGGAGCTTTTTAAAATATTAATGTGCTCTTTTGTTAGTTGAAACTTTGGTTAAAGTCCCAAACCAGTCGATTTATTATTGTTTAATGTTCATGATAAGTCTTTGTACAATAGTACCTGTTATATTAAAATTAACATCATGAGTATAGGATTTCTTAACAGCACTTCTACATCTAAAAATGGATACATACGGAGTTTGCAGCAAAAAAAAATATTCGTATAATTTCATGCATAGAGTAAAACTGATACATACGTTACCATACAATATTATATTCCAAATTATAAATTACTTTTAGAGCAAACATATTTATCATATGAAATGTGCAAAATCATAGAATAAAATGTGGGGAGATTTAAAAAATGTATCATATTTGTAAATATTTAGCTTTTAAAAAGATAAATATATCGATAATTTGTGGAAAATATAAATGCTTCTCTTCTATGTTGATCCTATGAAGAGTAGATCAGGGTTTTTTTCCCTCAGCTGAAACGAAAGAGTTATTTTGATACTTGAAGCTCTGTTTATTTGTACAGTTCATAAGAGGAAATCTGTCTTTTAGTTTATAAATGTGATAATTTTTTGAAATTACGCATTATCATGCAAACTAGCAAACATGTTCGAATCCCAGAACTGAGCTAATAGTACAAGTGGAAATCTCTTTCAATCTTCTATGAAAACCGGCCCCAAGTGACTGATTCCTACTTGGCAAATTGGCACCTGCTGGCGAAACAAAATTGATATTATTTTGAAGATGATGATACGAATAAATTTTCATGGTGGGGTTTAATATTTTTTACAAAGAATTTCATTATGATTACGAACTTTAAACTAAAAAATAGTATTATAGAAAAAACAAAGAAAATATCCTGGTGTGTTAGGCATTTTTTAAAATTATGTTACTAACAATAAGAAATTTTCAATAGGTTTACAACGCCTCTATTTTTATTTCTTCTCAATGGTTCGAAATTCAACACCGATTAAGACTAACGTCTCATTGCTATATTTAATATCTCAAGCACTCTATAAAACAATGGTGAAAATGGTGATTAATTATGCAGAAAAACGAAGAAACAACTGCCGAAAGTGAAAGCATTTTAGAATAAAAACGACAATCTTCCGACCTTGCTTTCTTTGCAGTCCGCCTCACATTCTACGTTCTATTTCCCCTAACTTCGATCAAGGTTCCAGTTACATCGACACTGCCTTGTATTTTGTGCACACAAGGTTTTTAAAATTCAAAACAAGGCAGGGTGATGATTATTAAGAAAGGCGTTGGCACATTCCATTGCATTGAAGAGGGTTTTCATGCATCTTTTTCCCTAAACGTCATTCTCTGGGCAGAAATTTTCGTAACTGTATTGTTTATATCCTCGCCAGAGGATTGGAGATTTAACCTCGTCTAAGCCTCGTTTAAACTCGTCTAGAATTTTGTAAGATGCGTAAATATGGATGAGAAAAGAGTAAATGACTTTTAATTAAATTAATTTTCAAGATTTTATCACGGTGATTCAGTGTGGAATGACATGGCCGCGTTGGCGTGATTCGATAATGACATTTCTAAAGCAGATTGCGTGAGAACAAAATCTTTCACAATGATGTGGTTCTAAATTACGGCTCCCGTCCCCAAGAGCCCTCGTGTAGCTCTGATGGGCGACGGTAATTTAACCAAACCCTAACCCTTCCACAAAGAACTCGGTACAAATAAATTCAGAATACAAACATGTATCGTAAAATTAAGATGATTTGAAGACCGCCAAGAACAATTTGAATTTCATTGCGGATAATGAATTTAACAAAATCTCAATTTTAAAAAATGAATAAAAAACCCACTTTTTTTTAGTTTATCGTTCAAACACCTGCTATAACTGTTACAGCAATTTTAAAATGTATCTCTCATGAAAAAAAAATTAATGGATTTAACTTCTAAAAAAAAGTACTGAAGTCGAAAAAAGGTAGAAATCATTCAAAAGCAAAAAATTAAATATTCAGTTAATTTTCCTCAATAAATTTGTCACTCGAATATGACAGACATGGAAAAGCGATTGTGTGATTTTTTATGGTGTGCGGGCTCAGTAAATGGTCATTTTCTTGCGGTCATTCATTCGCTGCGCCGACTTTCACTTGTTGTCGATTACTTCATATTGACGACCAACAATGAGATGAATATAATTTGACACTTTATTGTTGTCATGGGAGTTTTTATCACCAATTTTCCTTGTTCGCGTTGCAGTTGCTGTCAAAGACCTGACTGAAATAAACTGAGCAGCATCTTTTTTAGAGTGACAAAAGAACAGTGGACCAAGAGAGTAGGAAGAAGTGATACTTCTTTAAGCTAACTATCACTGCTCCTAACGAAAAACAAACTTTTTTTTTTGACAAGTATCTCCTTTGTTTCCAGTAATAATAATTTTTCTTTCACACTTCGTTTATAACGTAAAAAAATATAATGCATTTTTTAATATCCTTTTCCGTCCGTTTGTCTTTCAATTCGATAAACGAAATCGGGTAAAAAATCAAACGAAAATAGACTAGGAAGTTAACATATATATACTGATATTCTCTGAAAGTCTGAGAAAAGCTATTTAGCCCCAAATGTATCTACTTAGTTTAACTGCATTAAATTTTAATTTTAGACTTGTTAATTCAAAAGTTTTATACTTGCAAATTTTATTTTTTAGTAAATTTTGCTTGTTTGACAAATGGCATAAGTTTCCTCAATTCTTTTAAAATCTCATAAAACAAGAAGACATGGTCCGAAATTAAAAAAAATCCTGCTTCAGAAAAGGTAAGAAAACACTATTTTTACAATAGAGTTGTCAATGAGTGGAATGCTTTACCAGATTATGTTGTTTATTCGAAGAGAGTAGAAGAATTCAAGAAAAATCTCTATAGTTTTTGGAGACTGGTAAAAAAATGAGAAATTTTTTGGAGCAACCTTTCTGGGCCTCTGGCCTTTTGTTGGCCGACAATTTGAGTATTTGTATTTGATTTTTCTTTTTAAATATGCGTTGTTAAGAAAACTGACAGTCCTGGCAGCTGTATCCCGCAGGGGAATTTATACATTTGGACTTCTTGTGGTACTCGGCAGAACCCGATCACCGAATTGGCCTTGGAAACCCGGGCTTCCGCTTTAAAATTTGAAGGAGCCCCGAAATCAAACTTAAACAAACAAAAAAACGTGCTATCACCTGTTGCTTTACCATAATGGATAAAGAATATTAAAAATTAAATAAAAGGGCATACAAATTTGTCCCGAAATCGATTATATTGCCTTGGTTAATGCATGGCAAATGTAACCTTTAATTTACCACAAGTTGGTTGCCATTAGCCCATTTTAAGGCTCTTGGTCCATTAGTTGTCTATGCATTGACCAGAGACGTTACGACGGGCCTCCAAATCCACGGCAAGCTTCCCTTACACTAAAGCCGTGATCGGGCCCTGGTCGGTGCTCCAGACAGGCACATATGGGCCTCGCACCTGCTAAGGGTGGCTCTTTTCTGAGAAAAAAAGCAATCACGTGACTTGGGTGAACAGTTGACGATTAGATTCGATTTAACGATGCTCACCTCACCATATCAAAAGTCTTTGTTCGAAATTTGAAAATGCATGTTTGGAAAACTACAAACAAATATAAAAAAGAGAAGGAAACACGCGAAACGTGACAAGATGGACAAAAAGAAAAGATGCCTACGAGGAATAAAATTCACGTAGAAGAACAAAATATCCGTACTTCCATGGAATTCCTAATATCGCGGGCGGTGCCCATTTTCGGACCATTGAATGCGACGAGCAATAAGGGGAAAAAAATCGACAAATTTTGGGCTATTTTGTGAAATGTTTCTATCAGGATACGTCGCCGCGCAGCGAGGTGCTATTTTGGGGCACTTCCTTGCAGTAACGTGAGAAAAACTGAACGGTTTCGATGCTTTTACGGATGTTTCGCGAAAATTCAAATTCTGTGTTTCTTTTGGGTTGGTGCAACAATCTGTCTTCCTCCGCTGATCTTAAATTCTAAGTTGAAAGAAAAAAAATATGTTTTGCTTAAAAAAGCGAATTACATGTTGAATAAATATTAACATATACTCTTGAATATTCAATAAAAAATAAATTCTGAAATTTGTCACACGTACCAGCTAATAATGTTAAAAAATGATTAAAATGAATGTGAATAAATGATGTAAAAATTAAAGATATGCAGATGTTTAAAAAAAAATTATTTCATGATAACAGACAGCTCAAGAGCTTTGAAAATTCATAAAAAAAAATGGCTGCATTTTTGAAGACCTGTTTCCGCTCAAACGGCCCTTCTAGTTAAATTCACAATTCGTTGCATTAAAAAGGCGTGGATGAAATATACAAACTAACTGGATGGGTATTTGAAGTATTTACAAACGAAGGTTAACAAAGCTGAAACTGATTACGAGATAAAGTATTAACCGCACGGAAATATTGGCCTTGTTAAAGATCTGTCTGTAAAGCTAGAATTGGGTTGTCGGAAGCGTTCCTTAAACTAATCATAATAATCATATTGTTAGTTTGATCATAAATTTTGCAACATCCGGAAGTCCAAAAGTACAAATTGTTTATATTACAATGTGTCTGTTTGACAATCTAAGATTTGTTACATTTGAATCGCATTAAACTCTTCAAACAATTCACTTCAAAAAAATATTTAACTCTAATGAGTTGTCTGTTGATATAATTTTTATTTTAAAAATGTTTTGGCAGACACTATTTCTGACTTATTGTTACAATATGGCCATATTGGGACAATCTGGATACGTATGAAATTCCATTTTTTAAAAACATAGACATAGAGCATATCGAAACAGTCTAATATACACGAAGTCGATTCTTTAATCCGTATAATCCATCACAGTGTATTATCTTATATATAAATTAAAGTAAAAAATTTTCGTTGTGACGGCATCACGCCTGAACGGCTGGACCGATTTCACTAATCGTTGTGTTTGTTATTGCCAGGAGAAGGTTCTTCATGAATGAGTTATTCGAAATTCGAACCCGAACGAGTGTAGGAGTGCAAAACGTGAGCCGATTTCTCGATAGGAATAGCATTGTAAGATTACAATTTATACTTTTTTATTTCAATTTTTTCAGCACGTTCAACGCGAACGAAAATTAAGTATAAGCACGTCAGAGCACGTGAGTTTAATTTGTAGGATTTTTTATTTGAATATCATTTTATTTATTGAATTGTAATCTTTTATTTTTTTCGTTTCCGAATTTAATTTAATTGATGTTTATAAATGGTAAGAAGTGAAGATATTGCTACAATGTATCACGGCAGTAAAGGCGATTACTATTCTAGATCTGATGAATACTTCTAATAAACGTTAATTCCCTCTACGTATAGCGTAAAAACTTTATGTTTATGAAACTGTCAATTTGGTACAGCTATGATATGGCCCCGTGATAATACAGGAGTAACTATCTTGGACAAGCTGATGCAGCTCTCCTCATCTCGTGAGATTCACTTACAGTGGATCCCTTCCCATGTAGACCTTGCAGGTAACGAAATGGCAGATGCCCTGGCAAAAAGGGGTACTAAAGATCTTCTGCTTACCCCGGCGAATCTTACCTATTCTGAACTATACTTTAGACATAAAGGCCTTGTTCGGTCTGCATTTGCCATTCCCCCTGTGCACCATTGGTACAAGAGTAATCGTCCCGGCGGATCTCTATCCCTTCGGTGCAGCAGACAGGAGCAAACTACGATAACACGATTTCGTAGTGGCCACCTAAGAACATTGACATATAACAACAAAGAAAAGGAATTCCCAAATTGTGCCAAGTGTTCCAAAGGCCAAGCCACGTTGGCATTGGACGCTTTTGGCGAAGTTAAACATTTAGCGTAGGGTAGCTATTCCCATCCAGTTGTATGGGTTAGGATTAGTTTGAATTATCGTCGCACTAGAGCTATACAAGAGGGATATTGGCCAAGGGCGTCTTTATTTAGAACCACAGTCATGTGACGAGCCAACACCTGATTAGGCACCCAATGCAACTTTTACATCGTACGCAGCGTCGGAACTTTGAAAAATATTTAACGTGCACTCCCACCACATGAGGTATTATTCTTTGGACATTTTTGGCTGCATTTGCCAAGGATCGATGGATTTTTCGATCAACCTTCAATTAGAATTCAATATTCATAGTAAAGACAAGACAACGTCTGTCGGGTCAGCTAGTTAAGAATAAATCCCGATTCTACGTTTCCCTATTGTCCCTTTATTGTTTTTTCCGATGTTAAAGTTAATAGGCTTGACTAATATTTCTATTATGAATTTCCTACAGTTTTAAGCAAAAGTTTGTATGAAATTATTCCCTAATAAAAAAAGTAGAGGCTTTTCAGACTACAAATCCTAAGTCCGAAGAAATGTTATACTCTAATTTTTGCAACTGTGTTGAAAGGTTTTCCAGTATAGTCCGGTTTTTCTAATCGGAGTAGGAATTTTCCGTTCATTCTGACCTTAAACATTAAAGTTTTAAAAAAATTCCCAAAGTGTAACTTAATAGTGTAAGTGTTTATAGTGAAATTTTTTTTCTACAAATTTTTATTTTTTATTTTTATCTACTCTAATAAAACACTTTCCGACTTATCTACATTTCCCCCCTAAATTTTGTAATCTCCATATTGTTTTACCATAGCTACGTATACATGCTTATGTTTTTATATATTTGAGAAAACACTTATTTTTCATTGTACAGGTTTCTTTCGTATATACAAGTTTTCAGTACATTTATGGCTAAACATCAGTGTATATTTATGACAACCCTTTTTACGAGCCAGCAGAGATATAATTAAAATGTTATTGTCCTAAATTTGTAAACAGAGTTTTGTACGAGTGTGCAAAACGAAATTTTATTTAATGTTTGGCAATATCATAAGCTAAGGGTCTCCAATTTTTTCACTTTTACCTGAAGAATGGGGTGAGGAGAGGGGGTGAGACTATATATATTCTAAGTCTTAAATTAGTTTAATTTCCTATTCAAATAATCTTGGCACTCAATTATCGACCCTGGAAGGATGAAGGGCTGTGAAGACACCAGCTAGTTAAATGTCTAT
Source organism: Oedothorax gibbosus (assembly GCA_019343175.1). Taxonomy (NCBI): domain Eukaryota; kingdom Metazoa; phylum Arthropoda; class Arachnida; order Araneae; family Linyphiidae; genus Oedothorax; species Oedothorax gibbosus. The sequence goes on from JAFNEN010000580.1 coordinate 263,062, forward strand.
GATTTCTCCTTTATAAAATCGATATCGACGAATCATAGAAAGAAACAAGTAGGTTTGCAACAGAATCTGTCACTTAACCCGCTTCCACACAACAGTTGTGTTTAACAGATAAAAAGGCGTCAAACACACAGCATTAATTCTATAATAAACATTTACATGCTAATTTTGCTGGTTTCATTTATTTTTTTTTCAAAAATTCAATAATTATTGCTTATCGTTTGCAAAAATTAATTTATATTTCAAAGAATAAATGTGTAATATTCCTCACTTTTAAATAGAATGAAAACATTTCATAATCGACATAAAAAGAATCTCGTAGTGAAATATTTATTAGACGTCATTTCAAACTGATCGATGACGCAAAAATAAATTTATTTTAATTTATTGTCTAAAAGAATTAAAGTTTCTCGAGCGATTTTTGTGAATGGCAATGGTGATTTAATTCTAATAAAAATGGCTTCCTATGCTTTTTAAATGAGCGTCTTATGAATAATTGAAGTACTTCGAATTTTTTTCTGAGATTTTCTATGTCTTCTAATTTCGATGCGCTGAATGTTTTGACGTATCGCACTTGCCTGTAGTACTTGTAGTTTGGGATTTGAAAGTGGGTGACGGACGGACGGACAGACAGACAGACGGATGGACTGAATGGTTATAATACCTTCCACTTTTTACTTTATAAACGTAGTGTGGAAGCTAAAATATACCCAAGGCCTTTTCCCTCTTCACAACCTTACTTCGGAGAAAATTATTTGAGATTCTTATGAGATATCGAAATGATAGCGTGAAATTCCAAAAGCGAAATTCAATTACAGGGAGTGGCTTCCAAATTACGTTGAACTATATTAAAAGTTTTTCGAGCATCGTTAAAATAAATTGCTCCTCTAAATCACTATCCCAGATTCTTTGTGTATTCTCAGTCATATCAGAAGGGTAGATAACTAATTTTCGATCAATGCTATCTCCAATCGATTTATATTCGATTGATGCAAATTGGATTTTTTTTATGGATCCTTCGGTTACCTCTTAGGCTTATCACGAATCTTGTCTACTGCAGTAACCATTCCAGATTCAGTAGCCAAAGGATATTTTATAAATCGATGTAAATCGATTTATTTCCGATAAATACAAATTGCAGACTTTTAAACCTCCACCTGTCGTTCAGTTAATTGTATACCTCCGCCTGTCGGTTTCACGAGATAACGATCACGAGTCTCTTGTCCAATCCCATCCAATCCAGTTTTTGAAGATCAGAAGAAAAATGTTTGTTAAATTCGTTTCAAATTTAAAAAAAAACAAAAGACGAGTTAAAGTGTATCAAGATTTTGTTACTATGACAGCCATTAGAGATTCAGAAGAGTAAAACAAAAATGTTTGATTAATTCGATCTCCGATCGATTAATTTTCGATAAAGCCTACTTTTAATGCAAAGTGGATAGGGGGGGGGGGGGGGTAATTTCCACCTCCGTTTTTTCCAGATATAATTCATTATCATTGCCAAGGTCAACGAAGGTGTTGTCTGCCACTGCTTAGTATGCAAAAATGGTCGCCGCCTCAGATTCCCGCCAAATATGGGACGAACAAAAAGGATCGCCAAGGTCACAATACTTGAAGACACAAAAGGCTGTTTTCGAAGATGCGCACCAAAGAGCTACCCACCCAACAATCCAAAAACATTCTTAATTGTCGGACTTTTCTTTCTTTTTAATTGCCTTTTATCCCACTCTTTCATTCTTTTTTATTTCTGCTGAAATCCCGCGTTCTTTTCAGTCTGGATACATTGAATTCGTCTGTCTTGTTCGTCAGTATCGAAGTCATTAGAATGATTCTTTCTTGTCTTTCTAAAAAAGAATTGTTAGAAGAACTCGGTGATTTGAGGAGCGTTTTGTTTAAAAACTATTGTTGGGCTCTTGTGTCTCAAAACCAGCGATGTGAAAATGGATTTTCCCAAACTTTTGTAAAATTAACATCTAATTATTTTATATTGCGTAATGATAAGGAATCAGCCAGAGCGTTAATAAACTTCTTTTTTAGAAAGACCGTTGCCCCTATTTATAGGCTTTTAAATCAGTTGACCGCAATTTCAAGGAAATTCTCAATTTGAAAATAATATCGGCTAACAGCGAGAAGCATTAGAACTCATCTTAGTATTCTATACGAATAATAAACTTATTTATAAAGTAGCAATTCATTAAAATATACATTTACATCTATTCCTCTTTGTATTTTACCTCATGCATTCAATAATATTTTTATTTATTAAATTTAGTGATTTTGGAATTTAAAATTCTAACACTTTCTCCGTATATTTGTTTGCAGAGAAGAAAGTGTTAACTTGTGATTAATGGATAATATTTCATGTAACTACTTTTATAATTGTATTTCAAAAAAATTGATTTCTTCAAAATAATTGAGGAAGGGTTTGGTGAAGAATTTAAAATCTAACCAAAGATATTGATATAAATTTGCAATGAATTTACTTTTGAGTTTGACACTTTCTCCGTATATTTGTTTTGCAGAAAAGAAAGTGTTAACTTGTGATTAAGGGATAATATATTTCATGTAACTACTTTTATAATTGTATTTCAAAAAAATTGATTTCTTCTAAATTATTGAGGAAGGGTTTGGTGAAGAATTTAAAATCTAACCAAAGATATTGATATAAATTTGCAATGAATTTACTTTTGAGTTTGGAAAATATATTTGAAGAGGTGTGGTGCTGCCCTCTACAATTTCTATAAAAAATTAGAAATAGTGTTTTTGGTGCTGCCATCTACAAGATATAACACAAAGCAAACTAGCACCTGAACCATTATAAAAACAGTATTTGCACTTTGAAGGTTCCCGGGTTGAATGTGAGCAACAAATAATCTGCATACAAAACCCCATCTTCAGTCAGGGTTCTAGTTGCAGAGGCGGTGTTGCGAACTTTTCTCGGCTTGTTTATAAGTACATATCATTAGAACTGGCAACTTTAACATTAAAAGAAAAACTTTAGTCTTAATAATTCCTCCTAAAAACACCTTTTTTAAAATCATTAGAAGTTAAAGCTGACTTAATTATGGGTTAAAAAATAGTCGAGTAAAAAGTGAATATTTTCATTAAACTTAAAAAGTTAATTATGAATTCTTACGAATCTATCTGCTTCGGGACATGGAACCCCGACGTATTTAACGTGAGCAAGTGTTAGATCCGGTCGCCAATTTTGGCACTATTCACCCCAAGCTTGGCGCGCGACACGGTCGAAAGGGGAACACCTAGCTGCTATGGGGGAGACAGGGGAAATTTTTGGTACGAGGAGGAGCGGCCATGTTGGCCTCTTGGTTTATATTATTTTCCTAAGAGTCTGTAATTGTAAATATATTACTTAATAGCTCAATTAAAAGCATTAATTTCAAATAGATGTCTCTATTTTCCCAATAACATAAATCCACAACTTTTTTCTTTGCTAAACCAAATTTCCAGCATACTAGATGGAGTTAACACGCTGGATAGCGCGGCCATGCAATGCCGAGAAGCATATGCGGACCTGGTCAAGTGATGCAGCAGCAAAGTTTACTGCAAATATTAAGATAGCATAGCCCGGATTTTTTTTTATCATAAAGATTGGAATTTTTTTCACACAAACTGGAATTGCTTTAACTTACTCTTTATTCACTGTAATATATTCTTAGATATTTCACTACAACTGCAAATAAATGCTCTTGATAAACTAATTCCTGTCAAATGTTAACCTACTTTATTTTTTTAATTCGAAATATTATTTAAAAAAACATTTTAAAGTTAATTTTTAACAAGTTGAATATCTTCGTCCGTCGCATCAGTCTGTCGTCCACCTTTCACACACACACACACAAATTTCGTTCTAACCATCCGATTTAAATACATTGTTTTTGAGTTTTTGAAAGATATGACTTCAGAGACCTATCTTTTGTAGTTTTGTCCACCTGTCTATACGTCCGTCTTATGTCCACCTTTATATTATGTTGATATTTAAAATAAATGTCATTGTGAAAAAAAGTTGCGGTTATGATTATAAAAAAAGACAACTTTCATATAATATCCTTACTTGACTTATCCTTCTCATATCCTTACTTGAAATTTAATAGAAATGAAACCGATAAAGTTCTACAAATATCGGGAATAAAAACAAGTTTCACGCTAAGACAGTAAAATAGAACTAAGCAGACGAAAAAACGCTCATTGAGAGTGAAACCGAAAAAACGTCATTTGAAACAAGCCGATTTGATGATAGTTTGAGATTTAACTTTCCAAGTCCCATTTATTTTATGCTTGTATTCACTTACCTTGAAAATAGAATAAGAACTCTGTAGTTATAGATTTTAAAGTGCGTAAAATACGAGATTTTATTTGAATCATAATTATTCAAAGTCTCTAACTTTTGGCTACTTAATTCAGTGTTGATAGACACGTAAACTGAAGTGAAACAATAAAGACAGGTGACGGCATAAACAAAACATACGCATTCGATTGCGAATTTCCGCAAGTAACGTTTTCTTTAAAGAAATTTGCAGAACATCTTATTGAAAAAGATCAAAACCTGTTTCTACACATCAACTGTTTTTTGCAGTAATCATCTCCCGAATGAACTGATTACACCGTTCACCTCCTGACACAGCCGCCGAAGCTAAAAATGAGCGATGCGAAATGCGCCGGCCTGATCCTGGACGCCATTGACCAACTCAGGAAAAGAAAAGCTCGTCCGGACTTAGAACGCATCTGCCACATGCTGGAACGCCGCCACGGGGTAAAAGGTTCAGCGGTCAACGAAGAACTGTCGCGGCTGGTCAGCGAGGGCACCGTCATCAAGGTGGACTACAAGGGCAACACCAGCTACAGGAACGCGGCCAAGTGGATCAAGACCAAGACGCAGTTCTACGGCTCGTTCTACAACTCGTCGGACATCTCGTCCGTGGTCGTCGAGGCCGTGAGGTCGCTGACCGCGCCGACCAAAGAGCAGACCCTGAGGTCGGCTTCCTTGCAGGACATTGAGCAGTTCCTGCTGAAGAGGGACTCGCAGTCGAACCTGAACCTGGCGACCCTGAGGGTGGTGCTGGAGAAAGAGGTGGAGAGGCACCATCTGCACCAGTTGCCGAACGGGGAGTTCATAGCGCTCAAGTCCAGTTTCAATGACGGGTTTGGGGCACAGTCGCCAGAGTTTGGAAAGAAGTTTGATGGGTCTCCCAGCAAGGTATGTGTTAAATGGTGCTACTATGATGTAATGGCCTGTCTGTCCATTGGGGACTTTTGGCGGAAAATTTAACGTAGGTTTGCTATATATATGAAGTCGAATGTTACCACATTTGGGTTGCTTGGCAACAGAGCGCAAATCACCAAAATAAGACCGGCCATATTATATCATAGCTGTTCCCTTATAAACGCAAAATTGGTTGAGAGATAGGCATAGTAACTAATAACACCATGTAGGTTACTGTGCCTAGAGCCTCGTATAGTAGAAGAAATTGTAGATTTATATAAAATTAGCAGTCAATAGTGATTGTTTAAAGAACCATCCAGCCTCAAAAAAACCTTCTGCCCTGGTCATGGTGGTTTTCTTCCTCGTAGAGTTTGTATAGAAAAAAGTAACCTTTGAAATCATCAAGAATTCATATATAAATATTGCGTATAGCTATGGTATAATAGCTGTGCTATGTTCATCGGGGACTTTTGGCAAACTTGAAAATTTCATACATAGAGAAGCTTGAAAAGGTGTGTTAACCTAAAAGTATATTTTTTGTTGACATATTAGTCTAGATATAATTTTGTTAGAATTTTAACACTGCTAACTACAGGGTTTTAGGTGACCATCAAACCATGTTCAGATGATTAACGTTTGAGGTAGCAACTGCTATTATAACATAATATCTATCAATCACCATATCATTTAAACTGCGCAATGAATGAAATTTTTGATTAATTATAGATAGATGACTTCTTAATTAACCCTGTTTGTGTCCTTCTTCTGTTCCAGCGATTGAAAAGTGATTCTGATAGTGTGTGCCAAGAGAACTCAAGCAATTCCAGCGATGAGTCCCATGTGAGTCGATGCGACTATTGCCTCTTCACATCTGCTGCCAACAGAAAAGGGGAACCCGAAGAACTACTCATCTGCAAGGAATGTGGGGCAAAGGGTGAGCTTAGTGATTTTTTTTATGAGTCAATGCATCTTTGTAATTTTCACATTTTCTTTCCAAGTCAACTTTTTAAAAATTATAAAAATATGGATTTTTTTCAAATTTCAGTTAAACAAAGGGAAAAATTAAAATTAATTTTTCTTTGAAGGGAGGGGGGGGGGGGAGTGCCACAACATACGTGATGTAATTTTAGGGGGAGGGGTTCGATCAAACGAGATGCAGTGTGACATAGGGGTGGGAGGGGTCAAAAAAGTCAAAATTTGGGTGACGTAATTTATGTTTGTCCCCCATGATCCAGCGGGAGAAAAATATTGTACTTACAGTTTTATCATACTCATCTATACTCCATACTGAGTAGTTGCCATACTCTCCCTAGCGTTTATCGCCACAGTTGTTAACACTATTTGTGGTGGCAAAGCATGGAAAAAATTTTAATTGTCCTCACACACACATTTATCGCTACAATTAAGATGACAATCCTTTTATTCGCTGAACACCATAGTCTCTACATCAACATATATTGCTACAAGATTGTGATAAAATAAAATATGAAGATTCAATTGACGACCCCATATTTAAGGCTATCGTTAAAAAACAAAGTGGCAACAGTATTTGACTCTTCTACCATTTTTAGAGTGTTTTGTAGAACTTAAAGTTGATTGTTATGCATATATGAAATCGGTTGATACATTTGGCAGGATTAAATTCTATGGTGTAGTTAATGTGCAATTGTTCAGTCACTCCATTATATAAAATAACACCTACTGTACTCAAAAAATTAAATTGAGTAAAATATAAAACGAAAAATATACCTTTTAATTTTTCTTCTTTTTTCTTGAATAAATAGTTTATTAAGTACAACCATGAATTTATAAATAATTCACCAATAAACGATGACTTATATAAATAATTTGAGAATGTGTTAAATGCTATATTTAGTGCATTATTTATTGTGTTCCTGTAGCTCACCCTACTTGTATGGAATATACTAAATTGTTGTATGAAAACTATCCTGAACCTGAATTATAAAATATACCTTTTAATTTTTCTTCTTTTTCTTGAATAAATAGTTTATTAAGTACAACCATGAATTTATAAATAATTCACCAATAAACGATGACTTATATAAATAATTTGAGAATGTGTTAAATGCTATATTTAGTGCATTATTTATTGTGTTCCTGTAGCTCACCCTACTTGTATGGAATATACTAAATTGTTGTATGAAAACTATCCTGAACCTGAATTATAAAATATACCTTTTAATTTTTCTTCTTTTTTCTTGAATAAATAGTTTATTAAGTACAACCATGAATTTATAAATAATTCACCAATAAACGATGACTTATATAAATAATTTGAGAATGTGTTAAATGCTATATTTAGTGCATTATTTATTGTGTTCCTGTAGCTCACCCTACTTGTATGGAATATACTAAATTGTTGTATGAAAACTATCCTGAACCTGAAAATTGGCAGTGTCCTGATTGTAAAACTTGCTTCATTTGTGAAGATACCGTTGGAACTGTGAGTATTATATTATACAACAACATCATTACATTTTATTATCTTGTGTTGTATGATTGTAACATTCAATTAAGTTTGTGTTACACTTGTAAGTGAAAAGTTTTTTTTCATCATTATAAAATTTTTGTTTAGCAGAAATATTGCAATGTGGATTGTGCCGGTTCTGCACACCCTTTTTTAATAATAAGACAAGGTATTCAAATTGATATTAATAAACTAAAAAAAAAATTACAATGTAACACTGCTAGCTACAAAATTACTTTTTGGTTATTGTTAATTGAATTAATCGTTACTGCAAACCATTGAGCATTAAGTTTTGGTATTTGAATTGTACTTAGTGGTCTTTTAGTTTTAGTCCTATAGGCCAGTGGTCGCAGTGTTTGACTTATGATGGGCTTCCCCACTCAATTTAAGCCCTTTATTCCCCTTTTCAGTGAAAATTGTACTTTTTAGTATGAACAAGTGCATTTAAAGAATGATTATTTCTCGTAACTACAACACTTCAATAATAAGACAGGGTATTCTAATTGATATTACATAATTAAAATTTCTTACAATTTAACACTGCAAGCTGCAAAATTACCTTTTGAGTTTCTTAATTCAATTAATCATTACTGAAAACCATTCAGCATTAATTATTGGTAATTAAATAGTACTTAGAAAGTCATACAGTCCCCATTTCAGTGACAGTGAAATATTTAATAAACAAATATATTTTAAGAATTTTTTTTTCTCTCGCAGTTAACTACCTAACCCTTGACTAAAAAACAATTTGAAATTTCTTTACATTTTTTTTTCATATTCACTTAACTTTACTCTCGTACATAAAATTAACTGGAAATGACTTGTTTTAATTTTTTTACCATTGATAAAAAAGCTCTCCATATAAAATGACATTTTTTTTAGTCCCTCAACTAATTTGTGTAAGAAGTTCAAAGCATGCTGAGTTAAATTTTTGTTCTATTTTTTGCAGACTGATTTGCTCACTTGTTATATTTGCTTTAATGGTTACCATATGAATTGTCATGACCCAGTTGTTACTGAAAAGCCAGAAGGTAAGTAAGCAGTGCTAATGGTTTAAAACTAACAATACTTAACACAGTGGCTTCTGGTTACTTTTATGACATCTATCTCACTCATTCGATTCATTAAACTGGACGATACATTTAAGAAGATCAAAGTTTTAGTGATGTCTTATTAAACATTATAAACTTTAAAAAAATGGGGATTTACGTTTTTATTGGAATGCAAGTTACATATAGATATCTAAACCTGAAGTACATTATTAAAGAAGGCCATTTCAAGAAGGCAGATGGTGTGATATGAAGTGTCTGTTATAAATGTTTGAATGTAGTTTAATTTTCTGCTCTGTATTTTTATTTTAGGAATATGGTTATGTTGTTCCTGTGACACTTCAGTTGACAAAGAGAAAGTGAGGCCAAATACCAATGGTAATTTTAAAATTATTTTGTATTTGGTTCAACATTATGAACTGGTGTTTAGTTTTTACTATGTAAAAATAAGCTTGAACCTCTGCAGATTAAGGTTAGTATGCTATTAGTTTTGCAATACATATCGAAAAATTGAAGTTTTTAACTATTTTAAAATTTACCGGATACTGAGAAAAATCTGTTAATGATAAATAACACTAAATTTAAGATTTGCCTTTATTTGTAATGATTTTTCATTGCTTTTTCTTCTATAGTTGGTCTGCATTCTGGTACTCCAAATGCCTACCCCCAAAAAGAAGGCTTCCATAACAGGTAATAAAGTTGCTAAAACCTTATTTTGTAAAACATAGTTTTAAATTTAATTAATATTTTATTTGCTATATTTTGTTTGTTAAAAGCCTAGCTGGTAAGACGGTGGCCAATCTCCGTTTACAATAATTAAATACGATCTTCGTCCAAAATCTATGTAGGCGGAGCTGGTGCGCATTAAATCAGGCATGGTCAAATGTTGGGCTTTATAATCCTCATGAGGCATTGGGTAGGTATCTCGTGGGTATCCGCGCCTCATTTGAATGTTAAGTAAATAAATAGAAGTTAAGTTTCGGGAAAGGAATAAAACGTTTTTACTTATTAATTTTTCACAAACTTTAGTGAAATGAACATGGTCCCCACTTAACTGAATGTCGTATTCCATTTAGTGTTAAATTGTTTCTCTGCATGTGGTATAGGTTTTTGATTGTTCAGTACGTTCTGATAGTACCATTGAAAGTTTGTATTGGGCATGTTTTTTAATCAAATATTTTATTTTTTACAGTATATATAATTAATACGACTATAATCTATAGTCTAGACTATAGTTTATAAAATGAGAACATGGTTTCTTTAAACCTTCTCACATTTATTTACTAAAATTCTAACAATCAGAACAGATTCTACAGCCAATGTACAAACTTATTTTCAGACGATAATACAATTATTTTTAAAACGAATACAATTAAATATTTACAAACGATAATTGGATTAATTATACAATAAAAAATAAACCAAACATGGTATAGTCCTCCCACCACTTCTTAGCATCTATGACGTTTGTTTTAGACGAGTCCAAACTATCACTCGTAAAACGAAAAGGGGCCAGGAAGATTTTGGTTTCAGCCAGAGTTACTATATTTGGCGATTCATTGCTTTTGCAGGTGCATATTTCTTTAAAGTTTAGAAACAGTTTTTCAACTGAAGGGCAGTTCGAACTTGCATGGGTTCATTATTATTGCATATCTATTTTTTTTTAAAACTTATAGCGTTCCCCAAAGTGTTACTGAATATGGTATATAATACATACTACAGATGCAAATCTATTGAGGATCAAGTCGAGATAGAAAAGAAATGCACGTGCAATTGATGACGACCTTCAGCAATTAATTATAATCCTCCTTTCAGTAATAACATATGTGTAGTTTGAGTGTGGCACATTATTTCCAACCAAAGTAACCCAACAATCCGAAGGCTCGGCAAACACCATGGGATTGCCAACCCTGCCTTCTTTAGGTTCTTTACCTTTTTACAAAGTGGTCGCTTCCACAATCAAAATATTTGGGATGCTAAGTTGTGGCAGGTGGACTATAGGCTCGCGACAATGAAATTTAAACCAAGTTATAATTCAATTATTTTCAAACAATAATATGATTAATTATACAATCAAAATAATCTACAGTTAACACATACTGTGCTGCATACAAATTACTCGAAGCAGTCAGGATGATTATAGATGCCATGTACCATGCAAAAGACACTGCACATTTTCTAAGGCCAAAAAATGCAGCCATCATCTGACACATTTTTCACCAAAACTCAGGATTCTTCAGCAAACAAGAGCAAATGTTGTTTTGCAAAGTTTCCGGTTGAGCACAACCTCCTCACTGTCGGTGGCGGTTAATGCTGCACCATTATTTACCCTGATGTTTCCTGGTTCTGGTATTGTAGACATTGAATGGTTTCTAAGTCAAATGTTCTACTACTTAGGGAAAAATAGTAAGAAATGAAAGAAAAGTTAGTTTTAATAATACATATTTATACAGAAAAACTTATATTCTGTGTGTTCTTCTAATGTGTTTTTGTCATTCAGCTTAGAGCATTATCCAACACAAATACCTGCAGCCAAAAAATGGAGTATTGAAAATGTGGAGACATTTTTCAAGTTCATCGGCTTTGAAGAAGAAGCTCCAGCTTTCAGAGAACAAGTATGTTTAATCAGATTAAGTATGTGTTTTGAATATTGTTTTAAAAATGTAAAAGCCACTAACAATGTTTTTGTTAGGTAACTTTTTAAGTTTAGTTTTAAACAAATCTGCCTATTAAAATACATCAAATTCATATGCATGACTATTGTAAATGTATCAAAACACTGTATTCCTTCAGTAATGAGATGGCATACTAATCTGACCATACTTAAATGTAGTATTTATGCTTAAGAGTACAAATTGTGATATCTAGTCTCTCTGTGCTATTTTTTCATCTGTTCAGTTATTTTCTTTAACTCATTAATGATAAATTTGCGACCACCACATAATGATAAATTTGTGACCTCTCATATTTTTGAATAAAAACTTTAACTTTAAAATAATTTTTGTAAATTCCGTTTTCGTGTAACATAATTTGTCCTATGTAAATTGTTTTGGACTATGGTGTTTATTTGCCTCAATTTTTTAAAAAATAAAATTAAATCAAAAGCTCAAACAGGGAGGGACACAGGAATGGAGTTGTAGTTCATAGTTCTGCGTAGGGGACAGACAAATTAATGTTGATCAATTTCTACAATTTGTTTATGTTAAGACTATAATTTTTAAACTTCTAGCTACTTACGTTGCTCTGGGAGATTTGTTAGACTGCTTGTAACCTATCATTTAATTTTTTCAGGAAATTGATGGCCTTTCCCTGCTGCTCATGAAAAGAATAGACGTTCTTACGGGCCTCGGAATCAAGCTGGGGCCTGCCCTCAAGATCTACAAACACATTGTCACACTGCAGGCCAAAGTTGGTGAAAACTAGAATATTGGTGCAAACTATAGTCATCGTTGTACTAGTAGACAAAGTGCATGCGGCTAGGATCAAAGTAACATCAAAACTATATAGTCAAAAGTCTTATCTGTGTTATATTGAATCGTGACAATTCATGTCTTTAATGCGTATGGAAAGATGTTTTAGGTTTGTTACATCTGCATTTACAGGGTTGGCCCAATAAGCCTGAGGACAGTGTTTTCACAACTTGAAAATGATATATACTCATTTTGGAAACAATTTATAGAAAAAAAATATCTATTGTTTCCTTAAAAAAATGCAAAAGAATTTTTTTGCTGAGTAAGCCAAATGCCAAATGTCAACATTTTAATGATATTTATAAAAAAAATCTTTGTACTCATGATTTTGATTGTTATGCATTCAGTTTGTTCAAAATAATTTTAAAAAATACACTATTGGTATGCAACATTTCCATCGCTAAGTTTACTATGGCATGACCTAATTTCTGACGCAAAAAAAGCCCAGGAAGTCTTCTTCTATAAAGAGATGTCAGTGTAATTTCTGGTCTATGTACAGTACATTCTAAAAATTTTCTAGCAACAAAATGTTCAACCTCCTTTCTATAGCTGTTAATTGCTAACCTTTGGCTATGTCCTCACTACGACAACAAACGCCACAAAGGCAACAAAATTTGGCGACTGCCAAGTGCGCCAAGCAATGCAATAGCATGGTGGCTGACTCTGCCAAGTCGCCAAATTTGTTGCTTTTGTTGCCTTTGTGGCGTTTGATGTCATAATGAGGACATAGCCTTTCAACAATATTTCTTTCCTATTTTCTTATCTACAAATTGACTGATGGAGAACCAAATTGTCTGTTACTTAATATCAGACAATCAGGTCCACACACTTATTTTCATAAAAACATATTTAACTTTAAAATCAAAGAATTTAGACTGTATGAACAAATTTTATTTGATACAAAAAATTCACACAGTTTCATATGTTATCTGTTGAACGCACCAAGTAAATTGGGTAGAAATCCTCCACACAACAATACTCATTAAAGTTTGTTATTATTTTCCAAAAAATGAAAAGAACAACCCTACATGAGAGGGAAATGCCACAGCACCGAATACTGGTGGTATACAGTGGTTATGCAACTCTGGTGCTTTTTGAATTATATTTACCCTAACACTCAAACATAGGCATCAATCGAATATGGGCAACAATATTTGGGTTGTTTATTTATTGCCTATTCGTGAATTATTGTGAAACTACCATTTGATATTTTCTTATATCATAAATATATGCTTTTTTTTTTAAAGTTATTTTTACATTAAAAAAAGGTCAATGCTTGTGCTTTGTGGTTCATAGGGTCAGATGGGGTAAAATGGGTCAATTTTAGTTATTTTTACTTTTAAAGTTATCTGGCAATAAAACTATAATTTTTTCAAATTTTTTAAATTGCATCTTGACATTGCATTATTTCAGTACATTTTTATGCAGTTTAATTAATTTAAAAAAAAATTATAAATGGATTGAACTTAGCTCCATAAGTTGTTACCCATTTTACCCCACCATGGGGTAAAATGAGACACATATGCGGTAAAATGGGTCATAATGCAAAATGATGACTATATAATAAATCTATTTATTAGGAAATACTCTAAACAAAGAGAGGATGTCAGGAACAAATAAAATAAATTTAATGATACATAATTACAATGTTAAGTTTGCAAAATAATATTGTTTGCGGTTGCTACAAAATGGTTCTTCCGAGACTCTTGTAACATCGTACTTTTCTACAATATTCAGTGCTCTTTACCGGGAAAGACATAAAATTTTCATTCACATCAATAAGTGTAATTTACCAACAAATTATTTCATTGACTTTTTTTCTTTGCATTTAAACTATCACCCATTTTCCAGTTAAAAACTGTTGGCTATCGTCAACAATCTTGGGTTTAGGTGGCTCTGTTTTTTACTCTGGTTTCTTTCGTTTAGGTTTTAAAAGAAAATCCAAATTCTTAATTTTCTCGTTTTTTTAAACCATTCTTTGAAGTTCTTCTTGTAAATGCTCCATCACATCTGCTTCTGTCATTACTTTGCCAGCTTTATGCCGAACTCTTTTCTCTTCTTCTTCTTAAGGCTATCACTGCCTTAGTAAGTCTAGATAGCATAAGTGACAGAGTTGTCAGGATAGCACATTTGAGATCTTTAAATGGAGAAGACAAAAGATAGGCTTGTTGAATTGCACTAAGCGCTGCAAGAGTATCCTACAAAGCTGGTGTTGAACAGGAAGGCAGGGTGGCAATTGTATTTGATGTAGCTGGTGTTGAACAAGATTCAACGGCTGCATAATCTGAAATAACTAAATTGTGTAATATAACTACGTTTAATGATGAGATATGCGGCTGTTCAGAGAGCAGACTCTTTCAGTCAACACAATCCTGTTTTTTACTGCTTTTCTATCAGGAGGAAACAATCCTGCACCTTTAAAGTCCTTAATAGCATGATCTGCTCTTAAATATTCAAAAAGTTGCTTCGAACAAGCTAAGCCTAACTATTACACATTTTACCCCATCCAAAGTAAATTTGTATTATAAAAATGAAAATCAATATTTTTCTTGATTGATTGGACTGAGGTGTTGCAGTACTTATATGATTGTAAGTTTGTACTTATGATGTTGTAAGTACTTATATGATTTAGATAAACTACAATGCAAGATTGAAGTGTTTTCTTAGTTTTTTTTCGGAAGTTTGAAAGCCCTATGGTTTGCTCATCAAATTTTACTGCTTTTAAAAGGATTCTTTTTGGTTTCCAGATTCATGAAAATAAACTTTTTTTTATCTTATTAAATAATTTCAAGCACCTATTAAAATATTATTACAAATCTTGGTTCAGAAAAATAAATTCCATATTAAGATACATTGAATATTTGTAAACTGACCCATTTTACCCCAAGACCCATTTTACCCCACCCTACCCTACTCAAAACTAGAAAATGAAACCAGACCTGCCAATTTCCCGAACTTAAAATGGCAATACTATATTTTTAACCATTTTGTTGTAACAACGAGCTCCATGCGAAAGTTTGATGTTTACTCCTAGAAAATCTGGAAATTGGTACATTTGCCCTGGAAATACAGAAAATGGTTAAAAATCTAGTATAGAGCTTTTCCAACCACATGACCTAGCAAGCAGTTATCATAGCAGTTCTGAGTAGACAAAATTTCTGGAGGGCCAATTGTTTCGTTTAGCCCTGTTAACTTGTACATATAATTGCTCTAAATCCATGATAGCTCAATAAATAGTGCTCTGGTTGTAAAACGAAGAGCTTAGTGGAAGAACATGCTAAGTGACATTTTTGAAAAAAAAAAAAAATTGAGATTTTTGTGTCAATGAACATATTACTAACTTTTTTACAATAACAAGTTCCCCCTTTTTCATAAACTTTAAGTGTAGTTTTTTCTTTACGGTTTGCAAGTACCGTTTTTAACAGATCTAAGTGCAAACTAAAAACTTTAAAGCTCATTTTCTCGTTTTCATCTCTTTGTCACTTAGCAAGTTCTTCCACTAAGCTCTTCAAATGTTCAAATATAAATGTTGTAGAACTCTTTATGTTTTGCAACTTTTTCGTTGACATTTTTGTTGTAAAATAACTAAAATTTGATACCCTTCATCTAAAACCTAAATTTTGACCATGTCATGTCAGAAGTGACATAATTACAGATTTTTCGCAGATCATTTTCTTGAGAATCCAGGTTGAGAGAGCGGATAATGCCATATACCGAGTTTGCTAGAAGATAAGAACATGTTGGTAAGAGACAGGTGTTGGAAATGCTTTGCAGTCAGGGTATTGGCAGGTCTATAAAAACAATTTGATGTATTTCTTTTACTACTTGGTTTTAGAAATATGATTCCAAATAGTTATTGGACAAGTACCATATGCAAGATATATGTGTATACTGTAGAACTTGCTTGAATGTCTTACTCTATGCCATTCAGTTTTTTAAATAATGGATCAAACTGATGAATTGTTATCCATTGTTCCTGCTATTGTTAACTTTTGCCGTTATTGCCACTGTGCAACGTTTTTATAAGGTGCATTTGGCGACGTTCAAACTTCCTCAGTGAATGCATTGGATGAAGTTATTGTTTGAACTCAACTGCATGGCAAAGTCATTTATGAGAGTTAAGTTTTATTCCGTGTTTGTAACTTTTGTATTAATTTTGAACTGATTGTAATTATGACAAGTGCTGTATAATAAAATGAGATGTTGCATTCCGAAAAATTTTAGTTTTTCATTCTATACACCATCAAACATTTTTAAGTGCCAACAACTAAGTTTTCAATTGGTTTAATTTGGTTATTAATTTTAACTAATTTAATTTTGAAAAGTTAAGGTTATGTTTTTTATGTAAATGAAGGTTGAAAAATCCATTGCAAGCGAGAGAGATGATGCTTCATTAATGTAACCACAAAAATATATAATTCCAACTACAATGAATTTGTTCATTAAATCATAAGTTAAAATTTTTTCGCTCTTGGTGGAAAATAAATCGTTTTTGTTTTTAGCCTACTTTTCTTTTTTTAATTCGAAAGAATTAAAAAAATGAAAAAGTAGGTATTGACATGCGGTCGATGTCCGTCTGTCCGTCTGTCCGTCTGTCTGTCCGTCCGTACCCCCCTTCCAAAATCGGTTCTAATCATCGGATCTTAAAAATTCTTTTTTTGTTAGAAAGCTATGACCTCAGATACCCAACTTTCATACTTTTTGTCCGTCTGTCTGTCTGTACGTCCGGACGGACATAAATCTACTATCTGTCGGCGAATTTCCCATTGAATTAGCATTGAAATTCAATTTTGAGTCATTTAAGTCACTGTAGGTATTGAAATGCGGTTGATGTCCATCTGTCTGTCTGTTCGTATGTCTGTCTGTCTTTCCGTCTGTCTGTCCGTCCGTCTGTCTGTCTGTCCGTACCCCCCCCCCCTTCCAAAATTGGTTCTATCCATCGGATCTTAAAAATTCTTTTTTTGTTAGAAAGCTATGACCTCAGATACCCAACTTTCATACTTTTTGTCCGTCTGTCTGTCTGTACGTCCGGACGGACATAAATCTACTATCTGTCGGCGAATTTCCCATTGAATTAGCATTGAAATTCAATTTTGAGTCATTTAAATCACTGTTGCCAAATCAACAATGGCATGAGAAACTTTATTTATTTAAACATATTTGAAGCAAAATAATATTTTCATGAATCAGTTTGGAATGACGTCATAAAATGTAGCACAATTTGATTCCTTGGTTATTCATTAATTATCTAACAAGAAAGCGGCAAGGCATACTTTTGCATACAATTATGCTAAGTTTTAATTTACATTTCTTATTTTTTTAATGCAGTTTGGAGTTTCATTACTTTTGTTATTAATAAATATTTAATTATTCCTCGAACTACAAATAAATCGCGAGCAGACGATAAATAATGTTTAATTGATTTGCGAAATAATATTAAGGAAAATAGTTGATTTTGGCTTTTAGAAGTTTAAATTATTAGCTGGATGCTGTGTTTCGATTTTTTTCTAATATGTATAAATCTAGTGTAGAAACGGCTGTTGATGATATTTACTGTTAGAAACCTAGTTTTTTTCCCGATTAGAACTTCAGTAAGTATTTAAGTAACAGGAAAGTAGGCTATTTTAGTTCTTTATGAACTTCTTGTTTCCCTTCACAATGTGTGTGATCTCTAGAAATATCATAGTTTAAAAGATTTACTTTGTAAATAACGTAGGTTTGGACAAATAGAAAACAAGTAGGTTTGTAACAGAATAAATATGTAATATTCCTCGCTTTTAAATAGAATGAAAACATTTCATATCAACATACAAAGAATCCGTAGGGAAATATATTTGACGTCATTTCAAACTGATCGATTTCGCAAAAATAAATTTATTTAAATTTATTGTCTAAAAGAATTAAAGTGTGTTTCTCGAACGATTGTTGCGAATGGCAAAGGTGATTTAATTCTAATAAAAACGGGGCCTTTAGCTATTTGTAATTCAAAGTTTTAAACGCCAAAATTAACTATTTCCATTAATCTTCTTTCTCAGATTTAATAATTAACTTACCGTTCGCTAAATTTGTTTGAAGTTCGAAGAATAATGATGTAATCTTTTTTAATAAATATCTTTGTGTCGCCTTAATTTCGCATTTACATTTCTTTCGAAAATTCACTTATTTATAGTTTGTTAAATTAATTTACAGTTACAAAAATATATAACTAGTACAATTGATGCTTTAAAAATAAAAGCGAAACTTTGCATATTTTTTTTATGCCAAGTTAGAATTTTCTATGCATCTTTCTTCATACATATATAATGAACCATCAAAAGAACTCTATTGTGATATTACAACAATCCAAACTGAATTATTTACACATAAGAAAATATTTTTATTTCAAATAAAGTTTCTCGTACGTTTAACGAAATGGCAACAGTGAAAATATTGAATAAAAATGGAATTTGCATGTTATTTCAATGTAGATAAAATTTTTAGTTATTTAAATTTTAAATAAACTTCTAATTTAAATTTTTTAATGAAATTTGGAATGTAGCCTAATTTGATTTTTTGCTTCAAAATGACGTATTCCACTTGTCTGTGGGACTTGTGGTTCTTTCTGTGAAAGTGGGTGACGGACAGACGGACTGAACGATTATAAACCCTTCCACTTTTTACGTTATAAACGTAGTGTGGATGCTAATACCCTTTTATTAATATAGCCATTAGAATATGCTGTTTGCTATATTGGGTGAACTTAAATGTGTACTTTTGTCGGGGGGGAGGGGTTCTAACGTGGGAAATAACTACATTCTGATTGCAATTTGCAACTTTCTTATTCTTCGACGCTTTCTTATTTCGCTGTCCACATTAGCTTTATTCGGCAATGGCCGTTGACGATACTTTCCATTGGAAGAAAATGACGTAAGTAGGGGGCGCTACCTCACAGTGTTCCCTATAGACGGTTTAATGTCACAAACTTTCGCAGGTGGCGCTGTTACTCGGAAGTCAGTCCAACCTACCTAGAAATATTCCGGTTCATGGGTTTGTTGATGTTTTAAACAGCGCTATCGCTTTGCGGTGTGTTCGAGAATGTATAAAAACGAATAAACTATACAATATATTCTGGAAAATAAATATACTGTACAATACAATATATCCAGCAATTATTGTGTTGTACCAACCAATGTGCAACATTTTTGGCAATGTTTTTAACGAACGTGGAAGCATTGAATCGGATGCCTAGATTAAAATTCTTTATGCAGCTTCCGAGTTCGTAATATTCAACACTTGATTTTAATGATCTAAGCTGTTGTTGACTATTTTAAACATTGATTAGCATCAAATAGAATTTTAAACAGAAATGCAACCGACTTTACCATCAAATTAAAAATAATAAGAATCGTAATTACGATCAATAATTTTAATTAATAAGAAGACTTTAGAGTTATGAATTAAAATACTACAAATTTTTGCCAAAAAAGCACAATTCTTCAAATTATTTAAACTATGTAAGAGTCTAACGGGCTATATAATCTTACAATTGATTAAAATGATAATCCATAAATTGAATATCATTCATAAATTGTCTTATCATGTTTGTATTATTTTTTACACACACGTTATCGACGTGCACATTATATTAATAAATAAATATACATATATAGTAATAAATTGTCAAAAACTTGTATTATTAGCATTTATTTAGTTTTGATAATAAACAAAAAATAACAATGTCATTATGGCAGAGATTTTCATAAAAACAGTCTTCTATCCAGGGGCGGACTGGCTAAGTTTGGCCCACTCGGCCCAGTCATGACTTTGGCCCACCATACAAATGTTTCTAGAATTTAAGGTTAGATTTCAAAAGGAAGGAAAGGATTAAGCTTTAAAACTACGTATTATTAAATTAGATTATAACTATCTTGAAAAATAAAATATAAAGATGACTTCGGCTTCGCTTAAAAAAAAAACACTTAAAAAGTAATAAAAAGTATTTCAAGCCAATGACTTTGCGATGAAAATTTTTTTTAGCTTTGATGTATCAAATGTGATAGTTTTTTTTATAATATTAAACAACAAATATTTTTCAGATTTTTATGAAATAAGTTTTCATCGTCTTTTAAAAAAGTAAAAAACTTTCAAGGAAGGTGGTAATTGGTCTTCATTTAAAAATAAATGAAAGGAAGAATCTCATATATTGACAGTCCCTGTAGTCAATAATAGTTATTTAAGCAACTAGTTCCGAAAATAATACTTTATTAAGCGAATGGCTTTTATTTCACGAGACCGTAGGTCGAGTGAAATAATGACAAGAGCTTAATAAAGTATTATTTGGCACGTGCTTGCTTACAATATTTTTTATAATAACATGAAAAAAAGTATTTCTACCAATGAGTGATTTTCATGACATCATTTAGTTTCCATGGCGATATTCAAAAATGCAAAGTAGTAAAAGAAAAGTTTTAAAATAATTTTCTATTTTGAATCAAAATTCAGCATTTTTGTAGTACTTGTAGTTTCCATGAAGATATTAGAAAATGAAAAAGTAATGAACCGATAGAAATAAGTGAGTTTTATGACATCAGTTTCCATGGAGATATTCATAAAAACATTTTGTTTTTCTACCAATCAGATACTCTTATTTACTTTACTGCACTAGTGCCGAAAGTAGTACTTTCGGCACTGTCTGTGACGTAAGTACGTAAAGTGTCATTTTCGCAACGATTTATGAATGAATATGATATAAAAAGTGAACTTTTTTGCACGTTGTTATAAAAAATATCTTGTATTAAATTAAATATTGTTTTAAAGTATTCAACAAAATATTTTTGTTGCATTATTTATTCATATCTTATCTTTCATATTCTAAGAGGAAAAATTAAGAAATTTAATATCGAAAACTTTCAGCAATATTACCGAAAAAGTTACCCAAGTATTTTAAGCTCATGCAATGACTATACTGTATTCTGTAAAACTTATTGTTGGCTTCACAAAATCCTTATTAAATGTAACTCATTTAAACGCTTTTCAGCTTGTTTCCGGTGCCGTCGCGTCATTTCCAAGCGGCCGGGGCGAGTTTTAATAATGCGCACCCTTCTCCGCCACATTTATTTACAAAAAAATATATATAATTTTAGAATTTTTGGCAAGTTTCGCTGGCTTCAAGGCTTCTCAACTACTATACATGTGGACCGTAAAAGAGTTTGTTATTTTTTAAACGAAGGAAAAAAAATTACGCTTACATGTTAACATAAAAATATGACAAACAAATATTTGGTCAACGTAAATTCAATTTTAATTTTTTCTGAGTTTGAAAAGTTTTTATTGCTAAACTCGTGATGACTAATATACAATATCCTTAATATTTTTTCAATTATTTTAAATGTTTTGATCTTCATTAAGTTTGCAGACGTTCCCGTTTTTGGCGGCGGCCAGGGGCGATCGTCCCACATGCTCCTGTCATGCAGGCCCTGCTTCTTACAATATAATTATTCATATTTTAAAAATATGTTTTTAAGCAAACAGTTAAACAAATAAAATTTAAAAACAAAATTTATTAAAAAAAATAATGGTACTAAATTTCGTTAATAAAAAGTGTTATCTCTCGTTAGTAATAAATATCTTAAAAATTCTGGGTATTATTATTTTAAAGATAAAATATACATTTTCACAAAATAACCCTTACCTGTTGAATTTCCAATCAAATCGGATTTATTTATCACCAACGTTGAAATTGAACCAGTCCTAATATGTTTGCTGGCAAATATTTTCGGGTTTAATGGTGGTTTAGATTTTGATGCAAAAAACAAGCGTTTCTGGCGTTTTCTCCTTTCGTCTCTTTTTTTCTGTACCAGATTTATATTTTCTTTTGTACATTTTATAACGCAGAGATGTAAACGCCTAGCGTATGCATGCGCCTAAATATCCTATATTGGCTATATTCGTTTTGGGTTCGCTCGGCAGCAAGACGTCACTGGCGACGTGTCATTTACATGTAAGGAATGAACTGAAATGTAATGGAGACAGACATACGAGACAAAGGCGCGAAACACTCCGATTGGAGGAGCATCACCTGCTTAGCTTAGACGCCACATTTATTCCAAGAGAAAAAAAACCACCCGTAATATGGTCTCTTTGGTTATCAGTTTAAAAAATCCAAATAAATAGTAAAAAAATCAAAATCTTGTTCGCACGCACGCAGCAAGCAACTCATAAAAAAAGATCAGCAGAAGTGAAAAAAAAACCGGTGCCATACGATATTTTATCAGACTTGCCGTTTTCTTATTGTTTTTCCCCTTATATATTAATAGAGTTATTATTGTTAAACATTCAATAAATCCGACGCGTTTTTTCTGTTTTCTTCAAAACACAAGCTTTAAAAAAATTAGGGTATTATACAAAAGCCGTAAGATTTATTACTCCAGCTGCAAATGTTTATACATTTTTTAGAACGATTTTAATTGTTTATGGGTAATGGAATTCATTATATTGTTAACGTTGGCTCCACCGCTCGTCATCGATAGTTTGGTTTTTAAGTATACTATAGTTTAGTTTAGTTTGAAATATCGTCGCACTAGAGCTACACGAGCGTTATTGGCGACGGGCGTCATAATTTAGAACCACAGTCAGGTGACGAGCCTGAGTAGGCACCCAACGCAATCTTTAAGGTAGACATCGTACGCAGGTCGGGACTTTAGAGCATATTTAACGTGTACTTCCTCTACGCGGGGTGTTATTCGTCGGACATTTTTAGCTACGTGGGCCGTTAATAGGTCGGCAGTTATTTTGGCGATGCCCGGACCCGAACATGGGACCTTCCGCATGCAAGGCGAACGCCTTAACCGACTGGGCTCCCCAGCCCCTTAAGTATGCAATAACTTTAAGGTTTCGGTTAACCGTCTTTATACTTTATGGTCAAAACATATATTATTAGGGCTCTTTGGAAAATTTCTATTGTTGACAAAATTTTAAATTGACTACATTAATTTGTGTCTGACGCGTAACAACAAACATGCTCATTTTCATACTCACTACAGATACTTTACAGTAGAAATTACGATAAAAAAAAGCGCGAAAAACTCCTAACTTATAGTACACTTATTTAACTAAGCAAAATATAAAGAAAAAAGTAGTCATCCAAAGATAGCAAGGGTCATTGGTTTAAAAATAAATCCGAGGAGAGGAGGGGGGGGGAGGACGAGGACCGTTTTTGTTATTTCTTTTTTTGCGATAGCGGAATTTCTTTGATTATTAACGAACAAAATGCACTATTATATTTGAAAACGAATTCAACAAAAAAAAATCTGTCAATATTTTATTCTTTGTTTTTTTTATACTTCCTGTTTGAGAGGATAGCCGTCGTTATCGGCGCCGTAAAAATGAATCTAAAATCTTATTTCCGCCAAAATTGCGATTGGCTTAAAAATAAATCCGAAGGGGGTGGGGAGGATAGTTTTTATTTCTTTTCTTTAACATTGCCTAATACCGTGACCTTTACTGATTTGTGAGTGCACAATATAGCAACTCATGAGAAAAAACGAAAAAAAAAAAATGAAAACAAAAATGACGCCACATAATATTTCATCAGAATCCGTCTGCTTATCAGGGCCATAAAAAAATTTCTGTTTTGCTCATTCTAAACTAAGTATTTGTAGATTTTTCCCCCTTAAACGAATATTATTATATTGCTCTTGGCCCACTTGCCAAATTTGGCCCACTCGGCGATCGCCGACTAGCCGCCCGGGCCAGTCCGCCCCTGCTTCTATCTAAATAATAAAACACAATCTGCAATTGGGAGTAATTACTTTTACATTTGGGGAAGAACTAAATTGTTTTTTTAATCGCACAAACGTCAAGTTAGGTCATGTAAATAATTTAAGTTTCTAAATATAAAAGCAAACAGATTAAAAATAAAAATGATTTTCTCAAATTGTAACCTTTTTGAGTCAAATAACATATTATAAAAATACAATTGATTCCAATTATGTTTGGGGGGGAAATTGAATTTTTCAACATCGCGCTACGGCATGAGGAGAAAATCAACATTGAAGCTAGCGACGAAAACGAGCTTCCGGTGTTTCAACCGGAAGTTAACTTGGTAGTTTTTGGGGGTAACCAATCAGAGGAAGGTAGGGTTTGTTTGCAAACTTTAAACCCTCTATAGAACCCTCAAACCAATCTGGGTTCATTTGCTTGCGAATTTTCGATTCGAGACAATTTTGTTTACATATTTTCAGAAGATCGAGGTTCATTTTAGAAAAGTTTTCAGCTGCTTTAATTTAAAGAAATTCGTTGATACCTTTTGAAGAATCGTTTGTGACTAATTGACCATTGGTTTGTTTATTTTTCTGTTTCTACTATAGTTAAGGTGAGTTTTATTTTATTTATTATTTTTCTACTTTTTAGCTAGATTTCTAAGTTCTAATAGTGTGCTGTTGATTAATAACTTATTCTGAAAGAGAGTTACATAAAACATTCCGGTTTATTTTTTGATGAACATTAATTTTTAAATCACGATTTTCTGAAATAGTTTAATTTGTAAGAGATTCGTGACAGCGAGATTTGTCACAATCGCGCTCTACCAAACTCTGAATACATTACTTAATTTAAAAATAACAGCTAATATCTCTTTCAACTACATAAGTTATAACTTTAAGTGATATTTCAATTTCGCTTTTTATTTAATAATTTACATTAGTGAACCATTGTATTACATTTTCACCAATGCATTTTGCTATTTTGGCGAAAATAGTGTTGCTTCAAATTTTCCTAATAATGTCCTAGATTACTCTTTTCATCCATCAAATAGTCCTAATAACTTGATTACCTTGTTTTAAAATTTTCGTTCCAGAGGTGCTCATACGTGGATCTTCGTAGAATTCACATCACGACCTCATTTTACAATTTGCTCTAAAACTGACTTTTCTATTATAAACTCGACTGTACAAGCTTTTTAAAAATACCCATAAGCAGATGATTTATTAGTTATATAAAAAAAAGACGGAGTAAGCAGATTTCGAAGGTCTTGTAAAAAACTAAAAAAATTATCCAGCGGTAAATTTACAAGACACATCTTGCATTTAAACTAAATTTAGAATGGACTATTAATTTTAAGAAACGGACAGAGCTTGTTTGTTTCTTCATAACACTAAAAAAATGTACGTTTTCCCTGCAAATGTCAAAAGCATTTTTTTTTTCGAAATTACTTGCAAAAAATATATTTATATAAAGATTATCTGAGCAGGATCTTTTACGGGAGGGAAGAGAATAAAGATGAAATTGAAGACAGTGAACAAATCAAATTATCCACCTATGTTGTTAACTATTTCAATTAACATTTAGTTTATTATTCACAATTGTTCACGTTAAGCATGGAATTATTTTAAGAAATCAGATGATTAGTGGCTTTTGATATTAATAGTTTTTGAATGTGTGTTACCTTTATCAATGCTTTTATTGTTTTTATTTAACAAAATCAAAAAGATTAACTTTATCTGCTAAGGCTTTTCAAATAATTGTAAATCTTACCTCAGAAACAATTTCCATGATTCTATAATTTTCTTTAATCATCCAAATTCTTTATATAATATCAAACATGAATTATTGTTTAAAAGAGCTAAAAACATTAACACAGTTTGCCTTCAAGTTTTCGAAGTCTATTATCAATAAACGTTATAGATTTGAGAAATTAAATTATGGTTAAAAAGAAGGTATCCTTTATTTATTTGTTAAGTGTAATTTCAATAAATAATGTTCATTGCAAGAGAAGGATAAGGACATACTATACTTATAATTATAAGGATAAGGGATTACTATAATCACTAATATAAAATTAAAATTATGACACCAATATAAAATTACAATTATTACAGAATAGTGATGTTTGTAAAAATCATCAGTTTCGTTCTTTGTACAGTTTTTTGTAGAAGAAATCGTTTTTCTTCAATTCTGGTTGATTCCACGAAAATGCGACATATATACATCATTTTTTAAATTCCAACTAAATTATTATTTTTTTGGGGGACAGAAAATATGTCAAGTTTTATGAAAATAACAAGATATAATAATATAAATGCGTAAATAATTTTTTACAGTTAATGATTGTGAGACTAACTTTGAAACTGAAAATCTGTTATTTTTACCTTTAGTTTGATGTCCTTAAGAGTATTTAAATACTAGTTTATTTTTGAAAACAAAATAATTTTTTTAAAGAACATATCAATTTATGCATAATAACACAAAATTTTTTATTGAAAACCTTTCAATTATTTTGCTATATCCCCTGAACTTAGTGTTAGTCTCCATGTCATGTCTGTCACGAAAAACATGGATTTTTTTTTATTTTAAACAAAATCTGCTGGGTAAAAATTATTGACACTTTATTTTCTATTTTTATATCTCAAAATAAATTTAAAATTTGAGTGAAATATAGAACATCAAACTTTGTCATGTCTGTCACATTTGTCATGTCTGTCACGTTTGTCATGTCTGTCACAATTAGTTTTTCATTGCCATAATCCACATAATTTATCTTTTCATGGTCACTATCACATGTGTAACAGGTATTCTTAAAGCTAAATAAAGCACTTTATTGAGTTGAGCTGTAAAGAAATGCTGTTGCCATCTATACTAAGTTAAATAATAAGAGGAAGCAGGGAGTAATAAAAGAGGGAATTTTAAAGGATGTTTTAACTTTATAGAAGAAATAGTTTCTAAATTTCTTGTGCCATGTTAAACATATACAATCTATAGTTTTCCCTAATTTAAAGCAACATTTTGCCAAACGGGAAACTTTCTATAATACAAACTGACTTCAGCAAGAACTATTCCCATATCATTAAGCAAGATAAAATTCAGACTGTGCATTGGCAGAATACTTCCTCTGCTACTACAATGGTATATTATTTTGATAGTGATTATGCTGTTATTGTGATCAGCAATTTAGTCATTACAAAAATTTAGGGCAATTCCGGTCAACATTTGAAACAAAAATACACAGTATTTTCAATGACATAGTAAGCTTTCAACTGTCTGGAATTTCTCAGCCTCATCCCATGGCAAAGGATGCATTTATGGCATTGGTGGGACTATTAAGTGTCAAGTCCGAGAGGCTACTCGAGCCAGAAGTATAAAATGTAGAATACCATGTGAGTTTGCTGAAGTTGCGGCAAAAACTTGTACTGGAAGCAATCATGCAGTGGCGGATCTAGGATTTTTCTGAGGGGGGGGGGGGGGGCAACTAAAAAAATTTCTAGGGGGGGGGGGGGCAATTTTTTTATATTTTCATTTAAAATTATTTTTAATCAAAATTAGTTTTAATTTTTATCATTTTTGATTAGAATTTTTTCTAATTAAAAATATATTTAATTTAAATTATTTTTTCATTTAATTTTCCATGGTAAATACATATTTTTATACTATTTTTTTTTTACTAATTACTATTTATGAACTTACATTAGTACTTATTTTACATACAACTGTTTGATTTGGGCTGGGGAGCTTAGTCGATTAAGGCATTCGGGCCTTGCACGAGGAAGGTCCCAGGTTCGGGTCCGGGCATCGCCAAATAACTCCGACCTATAAAACGGCCGTGCAGCAAAAATGTCCAACGAATAATACGATAATACCCCGTGTAGAGGGAGTACACGTTAAATATGCTCCAAATTCCCAACGCTGCGTACGATTTACTGCATATGTTCTGTGTAAAAAATATATTTCTACTATAAAATATAGTTGCTAGGTTATTTTATTATAGTAAATTTTTTAGCGTTACATTGCGGAAAAATAACATTTAATTTTTTGTACGACATCTAGAATTTGTTGACTTTGAGGAAATATCGATTGCAAATAGAATTCATTGTTTGAAAGGTCTAAAATATCTATAAAAATATGTAGTCAAACCTCGTTAAAGTCGAACCCGAAGGGAGCACCGAATCATTTCGTGTTAACCAAATTTCATGTTAACCGTCAAGAATTTTTTCGCATTGAATCGCCAGTGAATAGTTTTTTTTAAAAGTTACGTTGAAAAATTATTCTAATTTTATAATGTAATACACTAATAATGCATGTATACTATTAGTAATTCAATTAATAATGTTAATTTGGAGTAGAACATACTAGAGAAAATTAGGAACACTTTTTGAGGGCATTTAGTCAACTGCACTGCTCATAAACCGTGACCAGTCTTCTGGGGGGACAGTTGACCTGTCAGTTTCAGGGGGAAAGGAGGGGGCGTGGTGTACTTGGGTACTTAGCGGTCGGTAAGAATCTCCGCTGCACGGGTGTTAGTTTAACCAGTTCTTTTTAGAAAACTGTTATTTTACAATCCAATATTCAGAATTTCTTGTTACAAAAATATTTACAAGGTTTTTTTTTATAAATAAAAAGTAAGTTTGATTTATGGAATTTCGGTTTGATAATACCATTACAATTTCTACGAAATATTAATTAATTTGAATATGCAAGTATATTAATTTTCGGTTCAGCTATAATAAACTGAATGGTGTGTTCATTGGCCACTTTTGAGGAAATTGAAAATTTAACGTAGGATTGCTATACCTATTGAGTTGAATGAAATATAGAGTGGCATGTTTACCACATTTGGAATTTCCGTTGCTTGGTAATGTAACACAAATCGCCAAATCGAGACTAATAAACTGAAAGGTGTGTTCATTGGCCACTTTTGAGGAAATTGAAAATTTAACGTAGGATTGCTATACCTATTGAGTTGAATGAAATATAGAGTGGCATGTTTACCACATTTGGAATTTCCGTTGCTTGGTAATGTAACAAAAATCGCCAAATCGAGACCTGCAAACAGTCATAGCTGTTCCTTATTTCATAACATAATAATCAAAAACATAGCGTTACTTTCAATGGAATGGAAAATTATAGCTAATATTTTCTTAAAATACAGCGAGTATACATGTGGTTTTCAATATTACATTTATACGTAAAAAGTGGAAGGTATTATAAACCTTATTCCGTCTATACCCCACTTTCGAAGCCAAAACTACAGATAGCGTAGACAATTGTGACAAGTCAAATTAAAGCTAAGTCCAAGAATAGGTTTCATCCCAAATTTCATTCGAAATTTTGGACTAGAAATACAATAAATACTTCAAATTCTGCAAAATTTAAGTCTTATATAATTTACATTGGAAACCCTTATTTATAAATTTTCATTGTTGCCAAATTAGTTTTTTTGTCTTAAAAAATGAAATCTTAATGTCCAAGAATAGGTTTCATCCCAAATTTCATTCGAAATTTCGGATCTAATCATTTCGTGTTAACCGAATTTCATGTTAACCGTCAAGAATTTTTTCGCATTGAACCAGTGAATAGTTTTTAAAAAGTTACGTTAAAAAGTTATTCTAATTTATAATGTAAATCTAATTCTAATTTTATAATGTAAATCTAATTCTAATTTTATAATGTAAATCTAATTCTAATTTTATAATGTAAATCTAATTCTAATTTTATAATGTAAATCTAATTCTAATTTTATAATGTAAATCTAATTCTAATTTTATAATGTAAATCTAATTCTAATTTTATAATGTAAATCTAATTCTAATTTTATAATGTAAATCTAATTCTAATTTTATAATGTAAATCTAATTCTAATTTTATAATGTAAATCTAATTCTAATTTTATAATGTAAATCTAATTTTATAATGTAATACACTAATTAGTAATTCAATTAATAATGTTTATTTGGAGTAGAACATACTATAGAAAATTAGGAACATTTTTTGAGAAACAGCAGTTAAGAATGCTCATTTAAATTCATTGAAATGGTGCTTTTAGCTACACCATATTTCGACGCAATTTCCGCTTTATTTAAAAAAAATATTTATCACCAATATCATTAATTTTTTTGATTTCGTTTCTAAAGAAATATACTGCTGCTTTCGATTCATTGTGAATAAAAATTAATAAGTTTAAATGCAAACCACTTCTAATTTCATATGTTCTTTAGCTTTGACCTCTGTAGAAGAACACATCCGCTTTTTATGACGTAATGAATCATCCTACACTTGTCGCCTCATTCATTGGATTAAAAGTGACGAATCGTGTGAGATATCGTGATTTTCTCCAAAGTAAAAAAAAAATGTTCGGTGCCGTTTTTCTTAATGTTTTGTTTTATTTGATCTTCGAAACTTTGAGGAATACGAAAATAGTCAAATTCTGAATTTTTTGTTCGGGCATTTCTCCTAAAGTGATTTCACGTCAAGAGTTTATTTAGCATTAGCTCAAAGCGTTATAGGCCGGGGAGTTCAAGTTCAGTTCAGCTTAAGCGAAATTTCGTGTTAAGCGTGTTCGCGTTAACGGGGTTCGAATGAATGGCAACTAAAAAATTTCTAGGGGGGGGGCAATTTTTTTATATTTTCATTTAAAATTATTTTTAATCAAAATTAGTTTTAATTTTTATCATTTTTGATTAGAATTTTTTCTAATTAAAAATATATTTAATTTAAATTATTTTTTCATTTAATTTTCCATGGTAAATACATATTTTTATACTATTTTTTTTTTACTAATTACTATTTATGAACTTACATTAGTACTTATTTTACATACAACTGTTTGATTTGGGCTGGGGAGCTTAGTCGATTAAGGCATTCGGGCCTTGCACGAGGAAGGTCCCAGGTTCGGGTCCGGGCATCGCCAAAATAACTCCGACCTATAAAACGGCCGTGCAGCAAAAATGTCCAACGAATAATACGATAATACCCCGTGTAGAGGGAGTACACGTTAAATATGCTCCAAATTCCCAACGCTGCGTACGATTTACTGCATATGTTCTGTGTAAAAAATATATTTCTACTATAAAATATAGTTGCTAGGTTATTTTATTATAGTAAATTTTTTAGCGTTACATTGCGGAAAAATAACATTTAATTTTTTGTACGACATCTAGAATTTGTTGACTTTGAGGAAATATCGATTGCAAATAGAATTCATTGTTTGAAAGGTCTAAAATATCTATAAAAATATGTAGTCAAACCTCGTTAAAGTCGAACCCGAAGGGAGCACCGAATCATTTCGTGTTAACCAAATTTCATGTTAACCGTCAAGAATTTTTTCGCATTGAATCGCCAGTGAATAGTTTTTTTAAAAGTTACGTTGAAAAATTATTCTAATTTTATAATGTAATACACTAATAATGCATGTATACTATTAGTAATTCAATTAATAATGTTAATTTGGAGTAGAACATACTAGAGAAAATTAGGAACACTTTTTGAGGGCATTTAGTCAACTGCACTGCTCATAAACCGTGACCAGTCTTCTGGGGGGACAGTTGACCTGTCAGTTTCAGGGGGAAAGGAGGGGGCGTGGTGTACTTGGGTACTTAGCGGTCGGTAAGAATCTCCGCTGCACGGGTGTTAGTTTAACCAGTTCTTTTTAGAAAACTGTTATTTTACAATCCAATATTCAGAATTTCTTGTTACAAAAATATTTACAAGGTTTTTTTTTATAAATAAAAAGTAAGTTTGATTTATGGAATTTCGGTTTGATAATACCATTACAATTTCTACGAAATATTAATTAATTTGAATATGCAAGTATATTAATTTTCGGTTCAGCTATAATAAACTGAATGGTGTGTTCATTGGCCACTTTTGAGGAAATTGAAAATTTAACGTAGGATTGCTATACCTATTGAGTTGAATGAAATATAGAGTGGCATGTTTACCACATTTGGAATTTCCGTTGCTTGGTAATGTAACACAAATCGCCAAATCGAGACTAATAAACTGAAAGGTGTGTTCATTGGCCACTTTTGAGGAAATTGAAAATTTAACGTAGGATTGCTATACCTATTGAGTTGAATGAAATATAGAGTGGCATGTTTACCACATTTGGAATTTCCGTTGCTTGGTAATGTAACAAAAATCGCCAAATCGAGACCTGCAAACAGTCATAGCTGTTCCTTATTTCATAACATAATAATCAAAAACATAGCGTTACTTTCAATGGAATGGAAAATTATAGCTAATATTTTCTTAAAATACAGCGAGTATACATGTGGTTTTCAATATTACATTTATACGTAAAAAGTGGAAGGTATTATAAACCTTATTCCGTCTATACCCCACTTTCGAAGCCAAAACTACAGATAGCGTAGACAATTGTGACAAGTCAAATTAAAGCTAAGTCCAAGAATAGGTTTCATCCCAAATTTCATTCGAAATTTTGGACTAGAAATACAATAAATACTTCAAATTCTGCAAAATTTAAGTCTTATATAATTTACATTGGAAACCCTTATTTATAAATTTTCATTGTTGCCAAATTAGTTTTTTGTCTTAAAAAATGAAATCTTAATGTCCAAGAATAGGTTTCATCCCAAATTTCATTCGAAATTTCGGATCTAATCATTTGTGTTAACCGAATTTCATGTTAACCGTCAAGAATTTTTTCGCATTGAACCAGTGAATAGTTTTTAAAAAGTTACGTTAAAAAGTTATTCTAATTTATAATGTAAATCTAATTCTAATTTTATAATGTAAATCTAATTCTAATTTTATAATGTAAATCTAATTCTAATTTTATAATGTAAATCTAATTCTAATTTTATAATGTAAATCTAATTCTAATTTTATAATGTAAATCTAATTCTAATTTTATAATGTAAATCTAATTCTAATTTTATAATGTAAATCTAATTCTAATTTTATAATGTAAATCTAATTCTAATTTTATAATGTAAATCTAATTTATAATGTAATACACTAATTAGTAATTCAATTAATAATGTTTATTTGGAGTAGAACATACTATAGAAAATTAGGAACATTTTTTGAGAAACAGCAGTTAAGAATGCTCATTTAAATTCATTGAAATGGTGCTTTTAGCTACACCATATTTCGACGCAATTTCCGCTTTATTTAAAAAAAATATTTATCACCAATATCATTAATTTTTTTGATTTCGTTTCTAAAGAAATATACTGCTGCTTTCGATTCATTGTGAATAAAAATTAATAAGTTTAAATGCAAACCACTTCTAATTTCATATGTTCTTTAGCTTTGACCTCTGTAGAAGAACACATCCGCTTTTTATGACGTAATGAATCATCCTACACTTGTCGCCTCATTCATTGGATTAAAAGTGACGAATCGTGTGAGATATCGTGATTTTCTCCAAAGTAAAAAAAAAAAAAATGTTCGGTGCCGTTTTTCTTAATGTTTTGTTTTATTTGATCTTCGAAACTTTGAGGAATACGAAAATAGTCAAATTCTGAATTTTTTGTTCGGGCATTTCTCCTAAAGTGATTTCACGTCAAGAGTTTATTTAGCATTAGCTCAAAGCGTTATAGGCCGGGAGTTCAA